>CM051346.1:32178161-32445661 GCA_028015215.1 Gynostemma pentaphyllum
CTTCCCCGGAAGTTCTTCAGCCATCGACGCCATTCCACCACACGCCTTGCATAACTCCCAAGTCAATGCTCGTGTGCATCCGCTAACAACACATCCTCTATCATGGTAAAGCGGTCATACCATGAGGATGAATTTCTTCTCTCTTCAAACGAAGTCTTCGTCTTCCTGAACAAGAGAGACAATGTTAGCTTCTGACCCAGAGCCCTTTGTCGAACCTGCTCTGTTTGGACAATCTCTTCTCAGGTGACCACCACAGAAACCACTGTCATCTGATTTCACTGAATCACCATCACCGCTTGACTGATTGAGAGTACCACCGCTCGGTCTTCCTTTCAAAGCCTCGTGTAACCCAGATTGTATCAATACATCCTTGACTTGCACTTGCCACAAGTCAAAATTGATCATTCCATCAAATTTCTCCACAACAAACTTCACCGGACTCATAAAATTTGACATACTTGCTTTTTACTTCTAGCTTGAATCAGCGGACAGTTCCAAGAAATCTTTTTCTGATGTGGAAGATCAGACAAAACTGCAACCACATAGCATACGAAGAATTTCAAGAAACTACAAACCTAAAGCTCTGATACCAGTTGTTGGGAAAAAACACCCTTCCCACATTCACCGCCAAGAATAAAAGAAAGAACTCAAGAAAAATAAGGAAATAAACACAATCAAAAGACACAAGGATTTATACTGGTTCACCCAAATTGGCTACGTCCAGTTGCTACCGTTGTGGATTTCACTATGATGAATCAAGAGTTACAGTGAAAAATATCCAATACACTTAACCGTGTATTACGCTCAAAAAGCCCTCAAGAAAGTAAACCCTTTCTTTTACAATATTTCTCACACTCTCATCAAAGCCCTCCCCGAACCCAATACAAATACACTCTCAGTATTTTTGGGATGCATTTGCCAACAAATGTTGCCTCTATTTATAATACAAATAGCCTTGGTCACCAAGTATAATCTAACGATCATAATTCATCCTTGCCCACCAAGCAAATCCAATGGCCACAATTAAGACTTGGTCACCAAGCAAACTTGTTGAGCAAGTTTAGGGTTTTATCCATCATTTTCATATACTTGCCAAATCCCAACACTAAACACTTCCTTATATAGTCAATACCATATTACTGAATGGACTCTTTTGCAACTAGGTTGACTTTGTACTCCCTATCTAAATCCTCTGTAAGTCCTTACTTGATCTTAAACACCCATTTGCAGTCCTAGTTTTTTGATCTTTTGGTAAATTAGTAAGAACACAAGTATTGTTCTTATTTAGTGCTCTTGACTCTAGATTTCCTTGTTTGATATATGCATTGCTGCACATCCAAGGTCTTCAAATGATCTAGGTTTGGAGGTGTACCAATCCAAGATTCAAAGTAATGGCAGGACTCCAATTGATTAGGTAGACAACAGTAGTAGCAGCTTCACCGTAAAATGTATTTGGAATATTTTCATAGAAAAGCATACATCTCACTCTTTCTATGATTGTTGTGTTTATGTATTCTGTCAATTAGTTTTGATCTGGATTGTATCTGATAGTGAGATGCTTTTCGTTACATACCTGGTATAAAAGGCTATAAGCTTTATGATATTTCTACCAAACAATTTTTTGTGTCTAGAGATGTCATTTTCTTTGAAGATCATTTTCCTTTTGAACACATTGTTCTATCAAAGGATCCTATTGATATTTTTTCTGATGTGGTTCTACTAAAGGCTTGTTTGGGGGTGTATATGAAATAAGTGTTTTTGATCAAACTGCTTTTATTATAAGTTCTATGATAAAAATTGCTTGATGATATACTAACTTATTGTTTGGTTCTAATATTTTAAAGTGTTTTTAATCATATTTAGTGTATTTTTAGAGAAAATGTGTGTAGATATGAAAATATGTAGAAATAAGTTAGTGAAACAAAGTGTATAAGTAGAAGTTAGAGAGAGTGTAGAAAAATAAGTAAGAGAGAGAAAATTTGTGAGAAGATAGAGAGAGAAAAGTGTGAGAAGTTAGAGAGAGAAAGTTTAATGTAGAGAGAAGTTAGAGAGAGAATGTGTTATGTAGAGAGAGGTTAGAGAGAGAAAGTATGTAAAGAGAAATTAGAGAGATAAAATATGTAGAGAGAAGTTAGAGAGATAAAATGTATAGAATAAATTAGAAATACAAGATTTAAAAAATTAAAAGCACTTCAAAAGCACCTAATACTTACTTCTTCAAAAAGTACTTTGAAGTGCTTTTGACTTTTACAAAAAGTGTTTATAGAATGTAGCCAAATATACATATTGTATGTAGGAAGTGCTTTTGCTAATTTAAAAGCACTTTTGGCCTAGCCAAAAGCACTCTCAAACACACCCTAAAGCCTTTATCTGGCATGTTCTCTCCTCTTCAAGTCAACAGCCTCCTCACATTCCTGTTAATCCACCTTTTGTTGCTATAGAATCTTTTGACATTAATGATCAATCTGAATCTCGACATTTGATTATTGTAGAGGAAAACAAGTAGACTTTCCAAGCCACCTGCTTATTTGAATGAATATCCTTGCCATTTGCTAATTGGAATACCACCAGCTTCTTCTCCATAACAACTCTATCCATTGGATAAATATCTTTCTTATTCTTGTTTATCTTTATCTCATCAATATTTTTTTGATGAATATTACACTTGCTTATGAACCTCAGTTTTATCACCAAGATGTGAAATATTTGACGAAAAGCCATGGATGATTATGAACAGTTTCTCTTTTTTTTTTCCTACTTAACACTTTTGGCCCTCGAAAAGTTATTCCAAATTAGCACTTAATTGGCATTTTACCCGGTAGTTGATAGGTGTAAGGTACTTTTAATTTTATGCAAACAGCCAGGTTATTAATGTAAGTCTTAAATGATCTAATTCTTTTAGCAAAATTATAGTAAAATTAGGCCATTAAAAAAGGGCTTATTCTGTCAGTTGACATATATTTTTTTTTTCTTTCGAAACTTTGTCATTTGACATATTTAGAAAACAAATTTGGATGCTTAATAGTAATGGTAGATAGTTCAGCCTGCCAATTTCATAGCAAAACATACATTAAGTTAGCTTGCTCATGGAAGTGGAACGAAGAAATTTTCAATTTTTATTTTATAATTGAAGTCAATAAAATTCCTCTCTATTGAAAGAATAATTCTTCTCGGTTTAAAATACATCTTAGTTGAATGATAAAAAGCCCCTCCGGTTACTTTTAGGTTAGTGATTCAAACCTCAGCTACTTGAATATTAATGGGGAAAAAGTCATTATTGAGAGAGTATTTTTTATGAGGAAAATTTAGTTGGTACCTTTATTTTAAAATATACTTATGCATATATATATTATTATTATTATTGTCATAGATAGTAATCTATTTCAAGTGTTAAATATAATCAAATATTTATAAGTATAAGGATTTATATAATCAATATAATACAGAGGCAATTACTAAATAGCATATTTATGTATAGTAATTATTGATATGTTGGAACATTTTAAAAATTGTCTAAATAATAGTTCAATAATTTATTAAATCATAAAAGGTAAAAAAAAAAACAAATTTATTAAAGAATAATAAAATATTTCAATAAATTATTGAAATATAGTTCAATAAATTACTCTAGTGCTATTTAGATAATTTTTAAAATAAATTTTAACATTTCAATAATTAGTAAACCTAATAGTTTGAACTAATGTACATAATTTTTTTTCTTTTAAAAAATATATGTATATTTGAAATATTTTTTTCTTGTTTAATTTTTTTAAAGATTGTGAGTGATCCTTACAAAGTTCCGTTTTTCAAAACTTAAAAATGATTATCTGGGCCCCTAGAAGCCCAAAAATATGGGCTTAGGCTGGGAATTGTTCACATGATTAAGCACAAATTTGCTTCTTGCCAACGAATACAAAATTCTAGCGTTTGACACCGGTTTCACCATAAGCATGCAGAATTGCGGTTTCTGTAGCCTTTGGTTCTACGATCTTGGCCATTTGAGAAACCAGCATTTCATGCACTCTTTCTTTCAACTGCAACAGAGATTGAAAGTTATTAGGAAAAAAAAAAATTAAGATATGTAAATAATAATAACTACACATGATTTTTTTTTTTTAAATCTCTTTAATTACTGTTTAAAAAAAATCATTGATTGGGTTCTTAAGTTGTTTCTACTTGGTATTTATTCCATTTTTCAAGAAAGATAAGTTTTTTTTATTCTCATTGCTAAAATTAAATTGGTATTTATCTATCAACTCATTGATTGATTTAAAGACTAATAAAAATTTGAAATTCTTCTCCTACTCAGCTGCCTCTCACGTGCACATCTACAAGCGAGGGTGGGAAAGGGTTTCTAAATTTTGGACACCCAGAAACTATCATCTGTTCAAGATTTACAAAATGACATAATCCATCAAAATCTTGGCTCCATAGTTGCTTCAAATTTGGCAACTCATTCAATGTAATATATTTTAACTTGAATTTGATTGGAACAAAATCCTCATTTGGCTGTGGAATCAGTATTTTATGAATGGTAAATATCCCTTCTAGAGAATCACAATCTGATATATATAATTCCTCAAGCTCTTCCACAACTTTCAGCTCATTCAATGTCACAACACTTTTTAAACTTTTGCATCCCCATAAACATAAAGATCTGAGGTTGGACAAATCATCTACAATCAATCCATTCTGCCATATCATCTCTAAATTATTTTCGCAACAAATATCCAGATATTCGAGATTAGGAAAGGAAACCTGCAAATTCCATAAAAACTATATTTATAATCAAAAACCACTTTTTGGTAAGAAAGATTGAAAATATTAACATTACATAACCTTACCTTTGAGTACTAATCAACCTCTGATCGATAATTTAAACTTCAAGAATTTCTCTTTGAATTTTTTTAGTATTTTTTTATCCCCTTATTTCTTTAAAAATAGCTTTATATAATTTCCCCTAAAAAAATTCATTGCTCCACCCCGAGTGTAAATTAGCTATTTCAATTATTAAATTAATTTTATTTAGGGAAAAAGTTTATATATTAAATAATTGTACACTTTAATAGTCAATTTTAAACTAATTAGTGTATCAATTTCAATTTATTTTTCATTTATTTATAATTATTCCCATATTCTTTTCTCTGAATTATCCTAAAATATTTTGCAGATCAACTCACTGTATTTTTAATTATTGTTAATTTTACCTTCTGCTAATTACAGTTACATGGTAAAAAAATATCAATAAAATTCGAAAATAAAAATAAAAATTGACAATAACTTTCTGTATTTATTTTATCGTTACATATTTTGTTTTGTTTTTTATAACCTTAAATTATTATCCTATTTGGTTCTCAATTTTAGAAAACAAAAAACTAAAAATAGTGATCAAATAAGTATTGTTAACGGAAAACTAAATATTGAAATTGAAAAAATATATTGTTATCAAACTAAGCCTAAAATTTAGTAGTTTCTTCAATAATTTTTTTTTTTATAAATAGGTGTTTATAGTAGAAAATATTTCTATATTTTAAAATAGGTTTGATGTGGTATAATATAAATATAATATTAAATTGTTTTATTTAATTTGTTAATTTTTTTTTTGAAATACTATATGTTCAATATAAATGTAGCATAAAAATATATTTCAAATTTAGATATCTTAATACACAATTTTAATTTTAATTAATTTATTGAGAATTATAATATTTTCAATTTTACTTTTTGATCTCATTATGTAAATTTTTATATCGAGAAGAAAATAATATCATGGTAGAAAATTAATTATTTAATATTTGAACTAGCAAATGGATAGGATTCCTAGATGATAATTTTTTATTTAAAATTCTAAACTCTTTTTTTAAAAAAAAAACTTAAATAAAAAAAAGGAAAAAAATACAATGGTAAAAACTTAACAAGTGAAAGAATAAAATAAATAGAATATGCAACATCAACTGTACAAAAGGCTTGAGCAGAAAAAGAGAAATTTGACTAAATGAAAAAGGCTCATTATACATAAGACTAAGCTGCTTTTGTGGATCAAGTTGACCCAACCTGATTGATTGTGTTAGGGCATACAAATACTTTAGGTGTTATTAATAAATTTACTTCAATTTAGTCCTTATATTTTGATGATAAAAAAATAGATTTAAAAAAAATTAAACAGATAATTATTTAATAATACAACACATGATAATAGAAATAGATGATTATTGTTTAAAAAAAAATCAGAATAATTTATTTACATGAAAATTAGAAAGCAGCTCAATTTTATATGAAAAAGAATTGCAAAACATACATTTTGGCAATACAATGAACATCAAATACATGCCCAAAGATAAACAAAAAATAATTGTAACTTGATGCTAAAAACATTTTATCACTATTCTTATTATCGATTGATTTTGAGATCAACATTTCAGGAAGAAGTTCCGATCGAGTCTCTCGCGGGTTGCAATCTCATACACCACATTAAATGTATAGCCACCTATGTGTCATCCACCTATAAACAATAACAATCATATCACATTCACAAATCTGTCAAAAGGTCTCAACATTTATTCTCATATTAAAAAAGTCATTAATTTAATAAAAGCAACAAAATACAATACCCAAAATCTATGGCAAAATATTTGGGTACTCACCATCCTACATGTCATTTTTTTATTGGATAAAATATATTAATGAGACTCATGTATTTATTAAAAAAAAATTAGATATTTATTATCATTAGTATATGTTATTAAATACAAAAGTAACAAGTAGCACGGTGAGTATCGTATCCCGTACCCTAACCCCAACTAGTAATTTCCACAACAAAAATTCAATGACTGATATTACCATGTAGTGAAAAGGGAGGACGCATAGGTGGCTATACATGATGTATGGAGTATGTGATTGCAACCGGCGACAGACTCAATCGGATCTCCTTCCAAAAAGTCCTCTTAGGGCAGCAACCACACGCTTGCAATCCATACCGATCAATCCTATCGGAATGTGGATCAATTGTTGCTTCCGTGATCCCGATGTCATCCATTCGAACTCGCTCAAGTAGGTCATGGATGTGTTGTTCTGGTTCTAAGTCCTTTCTATGTCAGTTTGATCGAAATTGACGGGGCATCGTCGAAAAATAAATCAGATTATTTTTCTTTATTTTTTCGACGAAGCTCCACAAATCTCAATCAAACTGACATCGAGATGACGCAGAAGCACAACAACCCATCCATGGCCAGCTTGAGCCGATTCGAGTGGAAGACCTCGGGATAACGGAAGCAACATTCGATCCGCATTCCGATACGATTAATCTGATATGGAATGCAAACGTGTGGTTGCTTTGCTTGCCCCCGATCGAGAGGACTTTTGTGAAGGAGATCCAAACTGGGTCTCTCGATGCAGCTAGCAAGTTTGGTAAGAAAATTATATGTGGAAATGGGAAGTGAAAGAGAAGGAGAAGAGGGATGACTTATAATCAAAGAGAAGGAGATGATGAAGAAACATGAGATAATGCTCTATTTATATACTAGAAATTCATTAATTCTCTAATAACAATTTTTTTAATTCAAAAATACAAATAAAAAAACAGACAGAAAGCAACTTGTAACAATCATAATATTCCATAATTCCAAATTAATATTGCCAATTGCCAGTGCCAGCAAATGACTTGTTAAGATATTCCACTGATACAAAAAAAAAACAAAAAGAAAAAAGTTTGAAATTTTTTCTTACTAAAATTTCTTTATTTGTATTTTCCATAGGCCTAGAGAAGTGCTACTTTAAAGTATAATCTGAAATAGCAACTTAGAGCTTGAGGGTGTGGTTGGGAAATACTAAACTTGGTCATTTTCTTATAAACTCTTTTCTTTCTAAAATGGTACATAAGTTAAAATTACTTTATTGATTATGTTTAATTTATAAAATATATAATAAAATATTAAATTAATTCACTATTTTATTTAATGAAAGTTTATTAATTAACTAATTTTACTTAATTCGATTATTAATTATTTAAAATAAAAAAATGTAATTAGTAGTTGAATAATTAAATTGTCACTTTTGAATTGATAAATTATTGATTGGTAATTAAATAATAAAACTTGATTTATTAACTTTATTAATGCAGTAATTATTAAGTTATGTTAATTAATAAATATGCATTAAAATCGTAGAACTAATTATTTAATTAAGATTAATATTTAAATAATAATGACTAACTATTTAATCAATTAAGATTAATGAAAAATAATATTTTGGTTGAATTACTAAATTTTAAAGAATTAATTACACCAATAACCAATTTAATTCACTTAATTTCAGTTTTAATGGTTGTTTCATATTAATATCATATTTACCTATAAAACACCATTTATGGTGGCGATTCTGGTGGATTCCGATTTCATTGTTTACCTTATTACCCTTTTATCTCTCCTAATAACTATATCTCATTAATTACATATCATTTAATTAAGGTAAATTTATCGGGGTATGTTTCGTCATTTCACAATGTAATTTAATTTTTCTGGTGGTGGTTTTGGGTAGTTTTGATATATATATAAAGGATTATGTTTTTTTGAAATAAACCACATTAATTTGTCCAATACTGAAATTAACCCAATTTTAAATTAATCAATAAAGTTAAGTTATAGCAATGAGATAACTAAATAAATAGCCACATTTTGACTCCATGAATAAAAAAATGGGGCATTTACAAATCTAGCAATTGTTTTAGTAATATTTGTAAAAATAAAAGCTCAAAAAAATATTTGCAAATATAACAAATTTTTATTGTGTTTATCAGTGATAAACATTGAATTACATATTTTTACACTAAGTTTATCACTGATAAACACATAAATCACTGTTAATGTAACAACCCAACTTTCCAAAAACATGAAAATAAACAACTACGCAGCGGAAATAAGTATAAACATCCATTCAAAAACAAGTCTTTCTTATTAAAACAAAAAGAAGTAGTTCTTCACTTCTATTCAAACTTAAAGTTCTCAAAGTAAACAAACATTTCAACACAGTTTGAGTGAGCTCGTTTTAAAACGAAAACTTATTGTAACAAATTGAACCAAATAAAAGAAAAATCCAAATGCCAATAAAACATGAAACATGAGAATTAAAGAGCATTAAATTCCCTATATTCAACTAAATAAGAAAGAAACTTTATTGCCGGCTTGTAAATCCAAGCCCAACCAGTCACCATCCACGACCCCATCATTTGCCGGTTTTCCTCTTTTTATTACCTGAAAAAAAAATATTGTAGCATCATGAGGCTACGCCCAGTGAGAATAAAGTTAAATTATGAGCAATGCCATGAGAAACTTTCTAAATTCCTTAAGTCCATATTCGACCTCATAACTCCCAATAACTCTCAACTTCCAAGGCACAATCTCAACTCTAGAGAAAAATCCCATTCTTTTAAGTTTTATCACCCAATGCCTTAGCTCCACTTTATTCACAATTAAAGTGAGCCGCACACTCAAGGTATTGAACCCGTGTCACCACGATTCAACCTTTGAGTTATTCTTCTTATGAGTTTGCAAGACTCACAAGAGAACCTACAAGTTTATTCTCTCCCATTGATCAAATGGAATGAACCTACCCCGTTAAGTGTAATTAAGTTATGCACAACTCTAATTCACCCCTTAACGGTTTATTCTTCATTAAGTATGGCCCTACTTAATGCGAACCTACAACCACATTATCTAAGGCATCGAATAATGTTATTTTAATTAAAGCATCACTACCAGAATGCTTGACAAAGCCTAGGCCCAGTTTCTAGCTTAGAAAACCCGTTTCCTCCTAAAACTGACCTTAAATAGGCTAAATCTCAAGAATTCTAAATTCTGGAAAATTAATGTAATTACAGAATTTAAAGGGTCTAAAAATGCCTAAAATTAGACCTTTAACTCACGAGATGATCCCCCGAAGAAAACCCACCCTAAAAAGCTAAACTAGCTAAACTAGTGCGGTTTTGCTTCTTTTTCGGCGACAACCGGTAAGGGAATTTTATAAAAATCTCCAGCAGCTTTTTAGGCCTCTAATCAGTCCCAAAATCACCTAGACACACTCAAGAATGAACTAAAAATAATTCCCCACCTATACTCCCAAGAAAAGGCCTTCGACTGAACTAATCTCCACCTAAGGTTTCATTGATACTACTACATCAAGTCAAATTCCAGCAGCTTTTTCTAGTCTTTAAACTCTCAAAAAGTGACTAGAAATCATATACTTATCTCCTTAAAATCATTCAACTAGAAAATACAAATGTGTCAATAAATAATATCATCCAAAAAGCATGCATGCCATTTAATTATTAGCTTCCTTAACTCCAATTTAAAGACTCTTACAATCATTTAAATCATGCTTAGATCATCACACCAAATATTTACTCCAATCACACAACCCAGAATCAGTCACACTTATAAAGAAACAGAAAATTAAACATGCCAGTGATCAAAGTTTAACTAAATTCTCACCTTTAATCCCAAATTGAAACACAAGTAATCTTCCTCCCCGATGGTTTTCAAGATCCTGAAAAACCATTCAAACAATTTAAGACCTTTTCTAAAATTTTACCCAAAAGTAAAATTTAACGATACACGAAAAAGCAACGCCGGAAACAACCCAACAAGCAAGAGCAGCCCCCAAAAGGGGCTGCCCCTGCCGTCGGCCAGCAACCCTGGGCTGCTGCGGTGGCTGCTGCTCCTTCGGGGGTGGCAGCTGCGGCGGCGGCGGTCCTTTTTGGTTCCGGTAAAGGTCGATTAATGACAAAATGCAAGGTAGGGTTTCTAGGGTTTGAATCAAATTAAATCAACAAAGGGTTTGAGAAATTGGTTTCAAGAAAACTCTAATTCAAAATCAAATTCTACAAATTAAGAGGAAAAGTTGAAAGAAGAACCAATTTACCTTTCTTGAATTTTCTAGGAAACCAATGAATCTCAACTTCGACCCTTGAATCGAACAATCTTCACAATCCACACCTAGTTCAAAGAGAGACGGAAAGAATTGATCAAAAATCCGGCCTCTTTCCAAACAAGGGCGACGACAATGGAAGAAGAAGAAGAAGAAAAAGATGAACCCTACCTTTTTTCCCTTTCTCTGCACGTTCTGTCTCTGTCAAGTTTTTTTTCTTTCCTTCCCTTCCCCTCTTCCACGCCACATCACCCCCTTTTTCCCTTTTTTTTATTTTTATTTTATTTTATTTTTCCAAAGATTAGATAATAATTAATTAATCATTAAATATCTAATTACTTAAAAGGAATCCTAATAATTATTAAAATAAATTTAATAATTATTAGGATTATTAAAATAAATTTAATAATTATTAAAATTAACCACTTACTGGGAACGGGTCGTCACAGTTAAACACTGATAAACATGATAAAAATTGTTATATTTGCAAATACTTTTTTGCGTTGATATTTTTATAAATATTACATAAAAATCTGCCACCCAATAAAATTTCCCTAAAAAAATAGTCACCTCTCTTATAATTATATTTTTAGCAACTTTTTTATTTTTATACCAAATTTACCCTTAAAAGCACAATAGTACAACAAGTGTCACATCTGTTACTGTACCTAATTTGACAAAAAAGCTTTTTGATTTTTCAATGCAGTAGATTTTTACAGATAATGCTCAAGGCACGTTTGTCAATAATATTTATAAAATTTTCCCTCTCATTTTATCCCCTATGAGATTATGTACATTACTATACATATTGTACGAGTAATGTAGTTATACAATAGTAAAATCATGGGGTGTATGAAAAACTATACATATTAGTATGCTATCATTAGTATGTTATACGTTTTTTTTCACCATATTTAATTTTGTGTGGTTCAGATATAGTATATAGTTGACACTATATAGTACATATGTATATTTTTGTGTTGTATCGTTTTTTATATTTATAATTTACCAAAACATGACTTTTTTTTCATTTTACATGCTATCTTATGATTTATGGACCTTTTATATTTAATTTACATGATTTTCACTTTTAGTTATTTTCAGGTATAATTTTTTGTACATAATGTACGTAATATGTCATTTACTTCGGTGGTACATTTAATAAAAAATTGGTGCAAGTCTTTTGTGTTCATTTTTTTCTTGAACATAATATACGTAATATACTTGTCTTCCGTTTTACTACTGAATTTTAAAAAAAGTTGGGTTAATAAACTTATAAATCAATATATAATGTGTACAGTAGTACACAATATACGTACAATAAAAAATAGAGAGATATAGGAGAGGAGACTCAAATGGAAAAGAAAAAATGAGAGAGATAAGAAAAAGGGAGAGAGAATAGAAAAAATAGGAGAGAGAAAATGGAGAGAAAAGAAGAGAGAAAAAGGTGTTTTGATGGCATTAGAAAATATGTAGGGACTTTTTGGTATTTTTCTTGCCTCCAAATAGCTATTTTGCCTAATTTTATAGGTAATGACTATATACTCTTATTTGTGCCATTTTGTGGCCATTTTTATAGATCACCGTATAGAAATCTCATGACTATATTTAGAGATATAATTTTAATGTTTTAATTAAAATGAATATTTTGTTTACAATCACCCATATTTTATTCCCGTATTGATATTTTTAAAATGATTCAATTTAATTTTAAAAATTAAATAATTTTGTGTGAGCTAGGCTTAAAAGCCTAAATCTTGACTGATGCAGCCCAAATTGAATAGAATGACACGAGGCCAATCATGACAAGTGTCCATGACCCGACTGAAGATCCAAGAGCAGCCATCACGGATTGGGTGCAAAATTGATTCAGACACAGCTTGGACTTCCGGAGGTAGTCAGCTTAGCCGAGGACCACATAACGAGCATTCTATATCAAATAATATGATAAATTATCTCTTTCCTTAAATATGACCGAAAAGATATTATCTTCAATATATCATATTCTCCATATTTCATGGAAGCTTACCGGAAATAGCCCATAGACTCAGCTATAAAAGGTATCCTAAACTAAGAAAATAGGTAATGCATAATTCTTTCAAGAAATTATACTAATTCTCATATCATCTAGCCTCCAACTTGACTCGTCGAAGACCGTTTGACAGGCATCACACACCGACATCTTCTCATCTTTGTTTTACAACATTCAAAGAACAGAGAAAATGATAGCACGTTAATCGTACATGATTAGCTGTAGCAGAAATCACCCTCTACAAATACTAATTAAACTTTCTAGTTGAATATATGGTAGTTTAAAGTCAAAATAATAAAACTTTACGCTACAAAAAAATTGTGAACTAAGAATTTGAATATACTAATAAAAATATCAAATGGTTAATTGTATGAATATTATTTACTTCTTATATAAAATTACGGATAAAAGAGAACAAAATTCAAATAATATTATAATTCTCAATAAGTAAATTAAAAATTGTATCTGTATTATATATTAGATATTACGATATTTTAAATTATTGTTGCGTATGTGATTAAATTTACTTTTACCCATTGACTTAAGCTTTTGGGTATAGTGAGTGATTTAACATATCTAATATTATATTAGAGCAGGAGGTCCTGAGTTCAAACCTTCGTTAAGTCATTTGCTCTTATCTCCTCTCCATTTAAATTCCACATGTTTGGCTGTTGTGCAATTATCCAAGCCCACATGTGAGGGGAGTGTTGAGATAAATGATTAAATTTATCTTTATCCATTGACTTAAGATTTTGGGTATAGTGGGTGATTTAACATATCTAATAATTGTAAATATATATTTTGTAATGTTTCTATTAATAAAAAATTTTTTGAAAATAATATAGAAGGAAAATATTCTAAATATTTGTCTATATGACATCAACCATATTTTAAAATATAAAAATGTAATATAAATTATTAGCTTTAAAAAATGAAATAATTTATGGGAAATTTCATTGGGTAGCAGATTTTGATGCAATATTTATAAAAATAGCAACTCTAAAAAATATTTATAATTATAGCAATTTTTACTATGTTAATCAAGCGATTAACAATGATTAATGTGTGTATCATCATTGATGAACTTAGTGTAAAAATATGTAATTCAATATTTATCATTGATTCACTCGATTAAAATTTGTTATATTTACAAATATTTTTAGGGTGAAAAATCAAAATAGCCACTTGGAGGTGGGTCTTTTCCCCTATGGCTATGTGTTTGAAAAAGTGTGATATTAAGCCACTTTTTACTATTCAATTTTTCAATATACCTATTTTGCCCTTTTCGTATGGCAGGTATAGTCTGACACGTATAGTCTAACACTTTTGACATTTTCTTTCCCAATGCATTCTTTCTTCCCCAGTTTTCGGGTATATTCAATATATGTTGTACATTTTTATTATTTATGTATTTTGATTTTATACTACATATTTCAATTTTTAATTCAATTTCGTAGATTCATTTTAATATATTATTTATAGTTTCCCCTCTCGTGTAAAGTATTTTGTACATCTAGTATATCGAGTATATCGTCTTTCACATCTTAAGTACATTTGAGAAAAGTGTGAATGTACTATATGTAATATACATGTCATTTAATCTGCAAATGAAAAACAAAAAAATGTTAATTCAATAATACTAAATGTACAAAAAAAAACTTAATTTGCAAACAAAACAAAAAAGAAATGTATATTATATTACGTATATATTACAGAATGAACATAAAAAAATGGGAGGTGTACATCAACCACTCGTCATTTTGTATATTGCGTGTTTTACAGACTGTATATCAAGAAAAACACATAGTTATGTATATCACGTATATTACAAAATATATATTTAAACAGACCACAGAAAAAAGTATACTACGTTTGATGTGAATCATAATAGGTTAATTAGTATAGGTTTATTTATTAGAGAATTAGTTTACTTTGATGTAATTAATTAGTATTAGTTTTAATTACTTTAGGTTAAAATTAGGGTTTTTATTGTAAGGCTATAAATAGCCACTTTAGGTTTCATTTGATCATATATCTTATCATAAATCTTACATCTTTTATCCAATTTGAATATCAATCAAATAGAGAGAGTTTTCTCCTCCTCTTTGGGTTTAGACCCTTGTTCTTCGGTATGGATTTCCCGTGCAAGCATGGATTTGCTTGTTGAGGTCGTGGACTCGGCCTCGCCCCACATCAACGTTACAGACTGTACATTAAGCAAAACAGAAACAGAACGAGAGACAAAAAACAGTTATGTATATTACAAAAAAAACGTATATTGCATACATTACATGTATCGCAGAAAACAATATTAAGAAATTACGTATATTATATAAAACAACAAAGGATATAAATGAGAAAAAAAAATATAAAAAAACTAAAAAAATATATATATCTTTCGTCAAATCTATATTATTTTTTGTTTAGACCTTCGAGATTCAGAACAAAAAATGGTGAAAAATATTTATGAAAAAACTGAGAATGAGAAGAAATTAAGAAGAGGGTAGTAAATTAAAAAAGTGTAGGAAGTTTGTGAGATGAACATTTGTAGAAAATAAAAATGGTGGATTTTTTAAAAAGAAAGAGAAATAAGGAGAGAATCAATAGAGGTTTGAAAGAAAATGATAGAGAATGGATGAAGAAATGAGGGATAGAGGGAAGAAGAAATGAGAGAAAAAAATGAAGGAGGGAGGGAGAGAATCTAATATATAGTAGAAAAGTAGGGAAAATGGGAGAGAAAATATTTTTTTAAAAAATTGAGAGTTATTTTAATATTTAAATAAAAAAAAAGAATGAAAAAAAAAAAAAAAAAGAGGGAAGGGACGGTAAAAAAGAGGGAGAAGAGAGAGGCGAGAGGAATTATTTGACATCAAGGGAGTGTTTGGTTGGGGGTTTGGGAAATGGATGTCTGAGTTTGTGATGCCTGAGAAAGAAAAATGTGGGTTTGTGATGTCTGGGTTTGTGAATAATGTGTTGGATTGTATGAGAATAGGAATGAATAGTGGAAATAATGTGAGTGTGTTGGAATAAAAATGTCAAATCCAATAGTAACTTGGGAATGTGATGCCAAACCCAAGTAAAAAAGAGAGTGAAACAAACATAGGAATGACATCACAAACTCATTCCCACATTCAAATCTCATTCCAAAACCTTCAAACAAACACCCCTTAAGGGTATTTTGATATTTTTACAAACACGTGTGGTTACTAAAAGACATTTTGACTGGTGGTTATAGGGAAAAAGGAACAACAGAAGGTGGTCATTTATATATTTTTACCCATATTTTTAAGAGCGGCTATTTTTACAAATATTAATAAATAAATAAAATTAGCTAGATTTGCATGAAGAACTCAACCAATAAAGTAACACATGGTTAGGAATGACTAATAACATAATAATTTATGACTTCTCACAATTTATCACTTAATAGAATTTCAACCTAAAACGAAAACTATAAAAATAGTAATTATTAATTAGTACATATGAAGACTCATAAAAAACAAAAAGATAAGTAAATATATTAATGACACATCTGTATCCTATACTATTAAATCTTTATTATTAATTAATTGAATTTCAACCTAAAACGTAAACTATAAAATTAGTAAAAGGAAGAGTTTATATTAATGACTACATCTACATGATTACATCTATACTCTACTATTGTATATTATATGTAGAACTGGTTTGAAAGATTAACTCAGGATTTACCTACAAGCCTAGCAACATTTTAATTTTACGAAAGCCTATTGGCTTGCTAAAAAAAAAAAGCTTATTGGCCCCACTACTATTTTTAAAATTAAGAAGGAAAAAAAAAATATTTTTACGGATTAAATGATAATGTAAATTATATCATTATTAGGGGTAAAATTGTTGAATAAATGGATTTAAAACAAATCTTGGTTTTTTTATTTTACTAAAGCCCAAGGCCCAAATATCAAATTGTCAAATGGCTTTTCCCATTGACTGCCTTTGGAAGCAATAGGCGGTGGATTTTATCAATGGCTGAGGCGATGGAATGGCTTCTTAACATATATATATATATATATGTTTTATGCGGCTAATGATTTTACCCTAAAAAGCGAGAGTTGAAGAAAAAGTGTTGCGGCGTTTTTCTTCTTCGTAAGTGGCAGTGAGTAGTTTTGTGGGAAAAATAATTTGAGTTTAATTTTGGGCTGTTCAATATTGAGAGAAAAATAGAGAGTTGTGATCAATTGTAAATTTCTATTTTTCATCTCAATTTAATCTTCATCTTCATAGTGGAACCTGCAATATTTGCGAAGGCGACGTCCAATTGGGAACCTTGTATAAAATACTCGTGTCGTTTTCTCTCTAGCTTTTATTTTATTATTTGTTGCTATTTATCGTTCTCGATTTAGGGAGTTTAGGGAGTTGCAAATCCCTCAATTTCCCAACAACTGGTATCAGAGCGTCAGGTTCAAGGGACTTGTGTTAGAGATCGATGGATAGCACAAAGGATATTGGGATCGGAAAATTTGATGGTTGATTTTTCATTCCTGGATGATGCGATTGAAGACTACTTGTTTAGCAGGAAGTTGCATCTGCCATTGGGGAGAAGCCAGGAGGGTATGAAGGATGAAGAGTGGAAGCTATTAGACAGGCAAGTGCTGGGAGTTGTGAGATTGACTCTGTCAAAGAATGTTGCCCATAATGTGGCAAAAGAGACAACTACAATGGGATTGATCAAGACCTTGTCCGATATGTATGAATGACCCCTTCGTCAACAACAAGATATACATCTACACTCAACTCGTGCATATGAAGATGGTGATGATGAACCATTAGCGATCATCCTGAATAAATTCAACATTCTCATAAATCGGTTAATTGTCGGGGAGTTTGAAATGACTGATGATATGGTTGTGTTACATTTTTGGCATCTTTACCTGATAGTTGGTCTACTATGAAAACCGCTTATCGCAAATTCTCAGGGAAGAAGTAAGCTTTGTTTTGCAAATATCGAGAGATGCCGCTTTTGGAAGAAGAAATTCGCTTGAAGAGTTCTGGTATGACCTCTAACAATGGTACTGCTTTGTATTTTGGTAGAGGAAAAGGCAATCAAAGTAACAACAGTAAAGGTAAAGGTACATGGAACGAGGGGATTGAGTGTTACTACTGCCACAGGAAGGGTCACAAAAAATCGATCAGAGAAACTCGAAACAAGATCGGAAAGATAACGGCAACAACTCAGAGGCTAATATGGTCGCGTATGCTCTTTGCTCTGTTGATGAGACTTTTAATATCGATGAGCCGATGACAGACTGGGTTGTGGATAGTGCCTCTTCTTTTCATATTACTTCAAACAAACAATTGTTCTCATCTTTTACTTCCGGCGATTTTGGCTCAGTAAAATTGGGGAATGGAAATATCTCTAAAGCTGCTGGTATTGGAGATGTAAGTTTGAAGACTGATACAGGATGCAGGCTACTATTGAGGAATGTCAGGTATGTTCCTAATTACAAGTTGAATATTATTTCTGCTGGTCAACTTGATAATGCTGGTTATCGAAGTGAGTTTAGCAAAGGGGTATGGAAACTCACTAGAGGATCTTTATTGGTGGCGAGAGGCTACAAACGTTCTACTCTGTATGTGACACGTTTGAATGTTGTCAAAGTTAAGGATGCTACACGTAAAGTGCAAATTTGGAGAGTTGTTGATGTTCCTTCAAATGGGAGGGGTAAGCCGACAACGCAGAAAGGACAGTTAGATCCTAATCCATCAGTTCATGTGGAAGTACAGTTGGGAGAATCTGGAAGCGCTCAGAAAATAGCCTCAACTGACAGGCAAGATAGCGAACTGGTGAAGTTGCCTGAGGGCAATGGGGCACTTTTGGCTAGTTTCAGAGTCAAAGAGGGTGTAAGCATCAGAGATGGAATCTCTATTATGGCAACTGGCTTGAATTCTAATGTCAAGCATGTTATGAAATATTTCTTTACTAATGTTCGTTGGAGGCGGATAGTTGGTAAAGTGGTTGATCCCGCCACATAGATGGAGTGGGAGTTGCTGGAGTATCTCTTCGTGCCTGGGAGATAGCTCACAGCGGTGGTCTTGCAGGGGCCAATTATGTTAGTGGATTCTAGCAGGTATATGGTTTGGCAAATCAGATTGAGTTTTGCAATTTGAAGCCTTGGTGTTCCAAGCAAGTGGTAAGCTGCTCATGTAGTGGGAGTTGAAGATGTTTGTTTTATATCCAAGTGGGAGATTGTTGAATAAATGGATTTAAAACAAATCTTGGTTTTTTATTTTACTAAAGCCCAAGGCCCAAATATCAAATTGTCAAATGGCTTTTCCCATTGACTGCCTTTGGAAGCAATAGGCGGTGGATTTTATCAATGGCTGAGGCGATGGAATGGCTTCTTAACATATATATATATATATATGTTTTATGCGGCTAATGATTTTACCCTAAAAAGCGAGAGTTAAAGAAAAAGTGTTGCGGCGTTTTTCTTCTTCGTAAGTGGCAGTGAGTAGTTTTGTGGGAAAAATAATTTGAGTTTAATTTTGGGCTGTTCAATATTGAGAGAAAAATAGAGAGTTGTGATCAATTGTAAATTTCTATTTTTCATCTCAATTTAATCTTCATCTTCATAGTGGAACCTGCAATATTTGCAGAAGACAGGACATACCAATTGGGAACCTGTATAAAATACTCGTGTCGTTTTCTCTCTAGCTTTTATTTTATTATTTGTTGCTATTTATCGTTCTCGATTTAGGGAGTTTAGGGAGTTGCAAATCCCTCAATTTCCCAACAAAAATCAACTCGATCTTGGTCAGTTTTTGGCCCAAACTGACACCAAAATATAATTTTGGAAAAATTAAGAAATTGTTTGATTATGATTGAGAAACGACAGTTTTAGTTTGGTTTGAAGGTTCAGTGTTGATAGGTTTTAGTCGATTTTAGATTTATTTTAATTAGTTATTGGACAATTTCAATACACTTTGTGTTAAGTTTTTAAATAAACAAAGTCATTTATTTATTTTTTAAATAACCGGTTCAGTTCAA
Source organism: Gynostemma pentaphyllum (assembly GCA_028015215.1). Taxonomy (NCBI): domain Eukaryota; kingdom Viridiplantae; phylum Streptophyta; class Magnoliopsida; order Cucurbitales; family Cucurbitaceae; genus Gynostemma; species Gynostemma pentaphyllum. The sequence continues at coordinate 32,198,138 of CM051346.1, forward strand.
TTTTAGTCAGTTTTGGTCAATTTTTGTTTAGTTTCAATTCGGGTTGTGTTTTTTTTTTTTTTTTTTTTTTTTTTTTTTTTTTTTTTTAAAGATAGACTTTATAATTATAAAAAAAAAATTAAATATTTGTTTAGTTTCAAGTTTAGCTTTTGGAGAAACCTGAAGGTCAATATTATACACATAATAATTTAATTGGAGAAATTGGACTATATGAAAAGGGCCCATTATATATAAGAATAAGATGTTTCTAATTTTATGGACCAAGTTGACTAACATGATCCCTTGGCAATTTGTAGCTCTATAGGATGGTTTATGTTAGGGCATATAAATACTGGTTTTGTTATAAATTAATATCAATTTAGTTTCTACAATTTAATAATTAATAAAAAGTGCAACAATCAATAATTATCATAGAAAATAGAATTTATATATATTAAAAGAAAAGTATGTTATGATATATCAGTAGGACCCATGTGTTTATTAAAAAATCTCATATATTTATTATTATTAGTATATTTTATCTACTTACTTGTGAGTATTCATGTACCTTCTAATATCAAATTAGAAAAGAAACAACTAAATAGAAACACATGTTTATAGAAATAGATGTATTCAATTAAAAAACCAGTATCATTTATTTACATGTTTGAAAATTAGAAAAGCAGCTTAATTTTATAAAGAACATCAACACTTGCCATAAAATAAAATAAATTAAAAATCAATAATTAAATACTTCAATGCTTTCAAAATTATTATAGGAGCTCGGGGATCCTAATCGTATTTTTTATAATACTAATTAATAAATTAATAACTAAAAGTGAGTAATATGTCATAAAAAATGTGGATCAATATTTAAAACTTGATAAGTTCAGGGGTCAATGACTCAAATTGTAGGTGTGAATTAGGATGATTTATGCAATTTCTATTAGAGTGTAATATACACAACATTATTGAGTTAATAATATATGATCAAATTAAATAGATCAAATAGCATTTAAAATTTTTATATAAATTATCCTCAAAAGCGATCCAATAGATATATATATATTTTTTGAATCTCTAACGTTACATAAAATATTAGCACTAATTTTTTATTTTATCATTATCATTAAATTATTTAATAAAATATTAGACTAATAATACTATAAATATACTGTAGAAAATAATTTTATTTAAATAAATCTTGATAAATGCATTTTTGCATTTAACTTGTAATAATAATAACACATTAATTGATAAAGTTATAAAACTTTTTTCCTACTAATTTAATTGGATTATGTAACTATCCATTAAAATTGATAATGATTTCTCTCTAATGATTACCAATAATAACAAGCTCTTCTTCCGTACAAAATTTTGATGACTCCTTGTTTCCAATTCCAAACTCTTTATCGTTCAAACCGCTTCTGCATATTTGTTTTCCCAAGTTCTAATTTATGATCTAATTGAAAGTAAATTTCTCATTTAAAAAAAAAAAAAAACAATAAATAAATAAATGTCATTAACTTAAAAATTCATAAAATGCCCCAAAAAAAAGTCGTTCACAGCAATATTTTGGCACATTAAGATCCAGACATACCCAAACCTTCAAGGAACAGAAATTGGAACAATGTGTAATATTACTTTAAACCCCTTGAGGTCATTTACATTTGCAATTCCCCATTTTCATCCATCAGCACATTAAATCAATGTTACCAAGAAAGAAACCCCCAAAAAAAAAAACCCACAAACTAAAGAAAGTCAACCAAATGGAGAAGATACATATGGAAAGTTTAGTAGGAAATGAAAAAAAAAATGAAAAAACAGATATAGAGTATATGTTTGATTCCCTAAGATGAACAGCACCAACCTTTTTTAGGCTCATCTACATGATCATCTCCTTGTAAAACTACAGTAGTCTTCCCGTTTTCCATCCAGCTAACATCCTGCTTCTTAAGTTCTTGAGATATCATCACTTTTCGGCTCAATATGTTGTAGATCTCTCTCACAACTGTCTGAAAGGCATTTGCTACATTGGAGGAATCGAGGGCTGATGTTTCTATGAAAAACAGACCTTGAGCTTCTGCCAAATCCTTCCCTTCGGCAGTAGATACTTCTCTAGCATCCTTGAGATCAGATTTGTTGCCAACTAGTATAGTCACTACGTTCATGTCGGAATGAGCTGTCAATAAAAGATAATTCAATCAGTCCTTTCAGGTTATAAAGACGAGACGATCTTTCCCTATATATCCATTGAACGGAAGCAACATAACAATCAAACTATGAAAGCCTTGATTCAATGTTGTTATTTCCAATATAATAACAACAAAACAGCTAGGGACAATCATAATTAAATAATCCGAGGAACCACAATGATAATTATAGTAGACCGAGGAACCAGTATGTCATTCAGAGGCAGTTTCACATGGCCCATTTTCTTAATAACTAAGGTAGAGACCAATTCAAACACATGAAAGTGATGAGAAATATTTCCAATATATTGCAGAACAAGTGAATTCAGTAGATCTGGGAAGGTAATTTTTGTCACCTTTTGTTTCGTGTTTTCAATTCATAACCCAATGATTGAGTGAGACTGTAGAACCATAAATGGGATGCAGCCTTAAAAAATATTCCAACTTACAATTTCTCATTTGTTAAGCTTTTTCAAAAATAGTATTTTACCCATTTCCATTACATGACCAGCGCATACAAACTGTAGCAAGTAGGATTGAAATATTTTATACCCACTTCCAATACTCAGACAAAAAGTTTATCACCATTTCTCAATTCTATCCACATAAATAGACTGTATTTTATGTTGACAAGGTAGGATGCCTTAGCTTAGGCTGAAAGTTAAGGAAATATGATAATGGGTTTTCTTGGCAAGCCTATCTAAAACATGTTATTACTCCTCTAATGTGATTAACCCTAATTGGCGTGTTTTATGTAATTCCAAGGAGAATACATATTGATATTTTTGGTTGCACCATATTATACATCAATGAAAAGCTGTACCCTTTAAAAAAAACTAATAATGAGATGAGAAGTAATAAATCAATAATTTGAATCGGTACCAAATAAAAAGGCGAGATGAGGTATAATAAGAGTTATATTTTTAAGAAACAACATCAGATAGTATCTTTAAAATACTCACTATGAAGTTCATTTAGCCATCTCCCAATGCTATCAAATGTCTGACGCCTACTAATGTCATAAACCAGGAGAGCTCCAACTGCCCCTCTGTAATACGCAGATGTAACAGCTCTAAATCGCTCTTGACCAGCTGTATCCCATATCTGAGCTTTAATTTCTTTTCCATTTATTTCCATCTTTTGAGTTTGGAATTCCACTCCAATGGTTGACTTGGAATTTGGGTAGAATTCATCTCTAGCAAATCTTGCAAGCAAATTTGATTTTCCCACAGCTGAATCACCAATTAAAACAATCTTGAAAAGATAATCTTCAGTTTTTTCCTCCTCGGAATAAAAAGCCATCGCCCAAGCCTCACAGAAATCTATAGAACCATACTAGTTTCAGAATACCTTCTAAACTCCGGATCCTTCAGGAAGTCCAACTCCACCCTAAGGATGCAATCTTCCCTATTCATAATGAAGAGATAGAATTCAAGAATATAAGAAAAAGGAGACAGTGGAAACTTGAAAAGAAGGAAAGGTATACAACATACTAGATCTGTTATAAGTGCTTACTTGTTGGAGTTGAGAAAGAATCTCAGAGTACCTATCTTCTGAAGCTAACAGTTGGGGGAGAGGAAAGGAAACAAAAGGGAAAAGGGAAAATAGAATATTATCTTTGCCAAAAGATCAATTGAATACCTCAGGAGCTTTCTCAATATTAAATCCAACCTGGCAATTCCAAGAACAAAAAAAATCAACATAAGAAATTGATAGACATGTAGAATTCTTCCAAACTTTAAAAACATCACAGATGAAATTATTCCGATGGTTGCTGTTATTTGTTCCAAAGTTACCATATGGAGACAGTAAAGGAGCATTTTAATGGTTACAATTACAATTCGGTTCTTTTCATATAAAACTAATAATAATATAAATGGTTTTGATGATAATGTCCATAATTTAAAGAAACAGAAACACAAGGAAAAAAGATTTAAAAAAAAAGGTACTTTCACTTGACCATGTTATCAGAAAGATACTTTCCTCAATCACACTAGTGCCCTCAAAGAACCTACATTTTACATGCTATTAAAATGTCGATTAATAACCTGTTGCTTTCGTAATGTAATTTCCAAAAGTTGAAAACAATAAACTTTAGAAATCATTAAACCTTACAAAAAAAAACAGAAAAAAAAAATGTCTCAATAAACGTGACTAAATATTTTATTCATAGAACTCAAGGAATATGACCAAATGATCATAGACCAAACTACAAAATTCCCAGAAAGATTCTCTTCATCGATCCCGTGACTACAACCAAACTGAAGCACCTAATTTCCTTCAAAACTGATTCAAATAACATATAAAAGAACCGTAGGTTTTTAATTTTGTCTAGAAAGGGTTTCCCAAGAACATATAGAAACTCACCACTTACAACAAAATTTCCAGACTCTGCTTCACAAATAAACAAAAAAAATTGCTAAAAAAAAAAAGCATGAATGTGCTTTAAAGGTGTTGTTAAACTCGACAATTGAAGGTAAGTAAGTATCGTACGAGTAGAAACGCTTTTCAATTGAGAATTCAATTCAATTAACCACACGTTTCAAATTCTGAATCGTAAAAAAAAAAAAACGCACAAAATCGTGATTTCAAAATTGAATATGAAAAAACTCTTCAAAACTTACAGTTTGAATATGAATAATCAAAATTAACATCAGAATGCAGAATCCAAAAAGCCCGTCTCTTCATTCAACATCCATTCCTATAATCCGACGATAAATCAACCTGCTTCATCAGTTGAGAAATGAATGAATTTCTTAAAAAATTCATCTTTCCATGAAGAAAAAAACAGATTAATCGGACGTTGAGAAAATTGATTAAAGAAAGGGAATGGTATATATGAGAAGGAGAAAAAGAGAGAGAATTTGGTATTTGTGAGAAGAGAACTGAGAAAAAAAACCGTCGGAAAAGATAACAGAGAAAAGCGTGCCCTAACCAAAATCAGAATTTGTCTAAAGACGAATCCCTCTTTCTTTCTATCCTTTTTGTTTTGACTCTCCGGAACCGGATCGGCCAGACCAGCCTGAAATTAATTACATGATTTGATTTTTTTTTTCCCCTTATATTGTCCAACATTAGCTCAATAAGTCAAACTTTTTTTTTTCCGTTATTTTCAGTAATTAATAATTTAATATTATTTATTTTAGATAAACACAACCTTTTATATCGAAACTACTCAAAACCACCAACGGCCAATTTTAAAATACATACCCCGATTTAATTTTCCTTAATTTGTGCAAGATTTAAGGAAGGTTCTAAAATCACTTAAATTTTGTAAAATTAAATTTAACAAAATTAAAAAAAAAAAAAAAAACTTCAAGCTTATGAAATACGACAATGTTTGCCGTCGTAAGAAGCTTCTCCGGATTCAACACGTCGACTTCGTCACTGGACTCGCTGGCAAGGTCTTGATCCCACTACCTTATCCACAGCTGACGCAAGGAGGAGAAATGGAGATTCAAGTTGGTGCTTTCCTTTCCCTTCTCCAATAAGGTGGGAAAGTGGGGTGTTGGCACTAAAGAACGAAGGAGATAAAGAAAAAACATTATAATGATTCTCTTCTATGGTTAAATGGTCACGACACAGTGGAAAAAATCAATGAAATGGGACACTTTTTAAAGGAGGTGCGGCGGCAAGGGGCTGGAAAAGGTAGGTGATTTTTTTTTTTTGTGCATTGGCGTTAAACGACATCGGTGTTAGAGAATATATGGCGGCCGATGGAATCAATATTCGTTGGTTTCATATCTACAAAAGCTTTAAAAACCCGACTCCTTATTTTTGAAATAAAACCAAATGAATGCGAGCGAAAGACTTTTAAAACAATAAACACCTAATAAGCAAGTTTGTGATAAACCCATTATCATTTGCAAAATGGGATGCGCGTCCATTTTCATCATAAATCAACGTTCAAATATTCAAAGTTTAACTGGTTCATAAATTGAAATAGAAAGTAGATCAAGTTAATAAAATGCTCTCATTAGCTCAACAGACCAAGTTTTAAGACAACAAAAGTAATCTAGTCCATGGACTTAAAGACTAATCACAAGTCCATCTCTGTCGCCATTCATCTAGATCAAGCTGTACCAACTCCACAGCCACGATTGCGACCACGTCTCGCACCTGAAAAGTAGTATCATGAGCAAAAACAGCGAGTGAAGATAAGCGGAAAGTAAAGTAACATTAAATCCCAAATCCGAATAAGAACTTGTGTCCAAAGACCTTTCTAGCTCTTGACACCCAAAGACATAACTTCAAATAACTTCCAATCATTTCCCAATGACATCGTCATCCAACACTAACAAGTAGTCAAGTTACATTCAACTCATGATCTCATCTCAAATAATCAATTCATGGCATCTTACATTCCCAAACACTAAACAATAACATGCTAAGTACACACACTCCCAACATTTCTTATTTACAAATAAACATGTGAATAATGATAAATAATGTAAGTACACGCAGTCTCAGTATTATTTCATTATCTCACCTGAAGTATGTAAAGTACACGCAGTCTTTATATTTCCCTTATATACAATTCAACATGTGAATAATGACAAATAATGTAAGTACACGCAGTCCCAGCATTATCTCATTATCTCACCTAAAGTATACAAAGTACACGCAGTCTTTACATTTATATTATATTTGTATCATAGCATTCATGAATAATACCAAATAATGTAAGCTCACACGGTCTAAACATTATCTCACTATTCATTGCCCCCATTCATGAAAATTACATGTATTCTTTAGCATTTCTCATGATACATATATATTAACACACGACAGTGCCAAACAATACAATCACACGCAGTCTATGCATTAACTATTAAACCTTCTATAAACATATCAAGCAATATGTAACCTGAGATTATAAGGTACTGACAGTCCTTTCAATCTTAGCTACCCTTATCCTGCAAGAAACATAATAGAATTCCCAAAAGTGGCAGTAAAACATAAACAGAGTCTCAATGAGTCAATAAATATAATCAGAGTTCCACTGTATAAGTAAACATAAACAGAGTTCCCATAATATCATAACTTTTATTTAACATATAATTCATAAACTTGTAGATCCATAATATCTCATATTTCCATACATTCATTCTAACATCATCAAAAAGTATAATAACTCAAATATCCAAACTGTACATAAGTCAAGAATTAATTTTATACTCTCAAATCCTATTCTTTTAGTAAACCGTGCTCAATTCCTCTTAATTCCAAGGTTACTTATCTCCTGAATCATACAAGCCATTCATGAATTTAGTTTCTAAATTTCCCGTCAATTCTATTTATCTTCACCTTTAGTTAACAACTTAAAATCAAGGTCCCGAAAAGAGCGTCGAGCAAGGATTCATGCACCAACTACAATTAATTACGCCTAAAAACACTTAATCAAACCATACAAACAACAAACGATAAGTAAATACATAAAAGATGAAAAACACTCTAGGTTATCCCCCTATTGGCTCTCGGTTGAACAACCAATAACAGGGGAGTGTCTCGGCGTTTTGGGAAATTTAGGGACGATACGAGTTCATTTGTGGATGTTCTTTAGGTTTTTTGATCAATGAGTAAACTTAATTTGGGAATTTAGACATGCACCACCCAATTTCAAAGAAACACCATAAAATTTTAAGGGGAATAAGCTAGAGGGATCCACGGTTTTAGGTGGTGTTTTAGGGAGTTGAAGATTTGTATTTTTGAAACTCAAGGCCAAAAGGAATATCAAGAACATATCTAAATGTAACTTTAATTTGAAATTTTTAAGTTTCAATAGGTGGAACTTGAAGATTTCATTTAAATTTACATTTAAAAAAAAAGGAAAATTAGAAACCAACTAAAAATTACAAGAATCTCACCTCTTAGGGTTTCCTTGAATTTGGGGAAAGTGTCCAAGATGTAGATGGGAAGAATCTTTGTGATGAAAGCTTTCAAACGCAAAAAGAATCAAAGGGAACAAATTTGAGACGAGGAAAGGCTTGGAGATGTAGGGGGCGGCGGCTAGGGTAGTGTTGGAAGAAAAAATTGATTTTTTTTGTTCAAATGGGGGGGGGGGGGGGGGATGAAGAACCCTAACTTTAGAAAAGGAAGAATTCCCTTGCCAAAAGGCCCCCGTTCTTTCCATTTTCTTTTAAAATAAACCTCATGCAATCAAATCATAAACTCTCCCATTAATTAGCCAAACAAAATTAATCTAAGCTACAAGGTGATTAATTAATATTAATTGACCTATCAATAATAATTAATACACCTAGTTTTAAATAACAACCTGCAAAGTAATAAAGTACTAAGTAAATGACTAAAATATCTAAAATATAAATTAACTAACTTTAAATAATTAAAATCTATATATTAAATATAAATATTAAAAATCTACTTGTAAAAAAAAACTTGGGACATTACAAAACAGAAGGAAGAAGAAGATGTATCTTATTTAGGTTGAGTTTCTTAATCCTTAAATAAGGATTCTAAAAATCAAGGAAGATTGATTTTATTTCAAAAAAATAATAATTATAAATTAAATAATATATAATTAATAAGATATAGTTATTATGAGAGATGAAAGGGTAAGATGATAAACTATAAAAACGAAAACCACCAGGTCACCACCATAAATGGTGTTTCTTGGGTTAATTTTTTAACCAATAAATTATAAAAAGTTAAGTATTATGTTTACGTTTTTCTTAAAAATATACATTTTAAACATGTAATTGATTTTTTTTTTAATTTCAGTTTATAAATAAAACTAAAAAATTTAAATGGAGAATTTTCTCTTCGGGTAATCCGATCCTCGAACCACCCCTCCCCTCCCCCCCGTTCTCCAAACTAGGATAGGAGAGGGTATGGGGTTTAAAAATCCCCACGGGTTTGGGAACGGGGAGTGCATCCCAGACCCCACCCTGCCTCGTTGCCATCCCTAGTTATAATAGATGGATAACGTTGGAGAACCTAATCCTAGTAACCAGTTGATACGACATACTTTGTAATGATTACAAATAATTTTATCCATATCATTCATGTACAATAGTGATTGTACAATATTGGACCACAATGTTTTATCAATTGCTTAATAATATCGTTTATAGGAAATAATCAAAATATCACACAAATTATCAAGTGTGATAGATCTTAATCCTTAATGTGTTACGAATTTCTGTTTGTGGGGTTGTGTCATTTGATTCACATAGGTGAGAATCACTCGTTGGTACATTTAATGACTGTTATTTTGGGGAAATGACAAAACGAGGAGCTTAGAACATTTCTACATGAGATGGAAGTCACAAATTTCCTACTATGACAGTTTTTATGCTACACTACGCCATTTTATTAGCATTAGCTAGGTAACTCCCTTGTTGTACTGATTCGGAACTTGAAGAAAAAGAAGTCTCATCTTCTACTGATCTTGGAAGGATATTGGACTATAGAAGTTATTAATTAAAAAATCAAGGAGAACACAATGATACAATATATAGTTATAAGGGTAAAACAGTAATTTTAGCTCAATTATAATTATGAGTTTACCAGTTGAAGGATACATCACAACTTGTAACAACCCGAATTTTCACTCAAGTGTATTTTAGCCATTTCACCAATTTTGATCCAATCAACGTCATTTTAAGTTCATATTAACCGTCACGTCGATATGAATTCAACGCAATTGACTACGCTCAATTCTGAGTTTCGAGTAAAAAGTTATGGCTTGAATACCGCTTACGTCCTTGGGGAAGCACCGGTTCAGGGGCTATTTTTGGTCAGTTTGATCACCGGTCCATGGTTGCATGGGGAAGCACCGGTCCAGACCGGTTCAGGGGCTATTTTTGGTCAATTTGATCAAGTTTTCGCCCCGTTAGCTTGGTTCTCGCCAAATTAACTTTAAATTAATATTATTACAGGTCTTGGGCATCGTTAGGATTATTATTCGAGTTATTTCAAGGTCGATTGCTCGTTCAATTTGAAATTAAGGTAGGTTAATTCCTACTTAGAAGTTGAATTAAATTCTTTTTGCTTGCTTGTTTATTGTGTGATTATTAGGATATTTTTGGGAGATGAATTACTGATTTTAAATGTCATTATGTGCTTGTTTTGATTTGCGATTATTGTTCATATTTGGTTCATGATCGTTAATTGAATTTAATTATAATTAACGCCTAGAGAGTATTTAACTTCAATAAACCCATATTAAATTTGATATTTTTCTATGATTGGTTTAATGATTAATTTATTGTATTATTAGTATTATCTGGTTAATTTGATGTTATTAATAAAATTAAACTCATAAACATTAAACATTATAAATTGATGCTTGAATGTTTATTAATAAAATTTGATGTTTTAATTAATTAGTACTAATAATTAATAACCGTCTAATAATTTGTTTTAAATGATTTACTATTGCTTAGGATAATTTTTAGAGCCGATTATGACATGATAACATAGTTAATTTATAAAATTAAATAATAAGTCAAGGTTTCCTTGTTGTGACTCGATTGCGTTATTTCTTTTCTTTTAACTATTTGTGATGCGAATGTGTGTTGTTTTAAATATTTATTCTTTGTTGTTATTTTTTTATTTGTGAGTTATGATAGGGGGTTATTTTAAGATTGATTTTTGTTTGATATTTATTTGAATGATTTTACTCAGATATATGATAATCACGTTGGATAATGTGGCACGTATCATAATGGCCATTATGATACTATTCTATAGTGCCAGATACTGTGATTATGATATATCTAAGTAGTTGAGATGAGTTTGATAAGTGATTACCACGATGGATAGTGTGGCACGTATCATAGTGGCCATTATGATACTATTCTATAGAGCTGAACACTGTGGTTATGATCATTGTAGGCTAAGTACCTACTAGTTATTGATGAATGGTGGAAATGAACGAGTACCATACGTTATTATAATTATGAGATAAATTGTATTCAATTTACTTATTTGAGTTTGGATTTAATCTACTGAGCTAAAAATTCATGGTATTCAAATGCCCTGCAAACTTTTATTTTGCAGGTAACACTGATAATAATGGAAACCATGGCGATTGACAAGGATGGCGCTACACTGAGAGACCCTTAGGATATGTTATTTGTTTATTTATTTATTTTCGACTATTTCATTTTGCTGATTACTTTATCAGTTGTTTTATGGATTTTCACTCTAATTTATTTTATTTGCTTTTAATTATTTAAATTGGCGCCAAAATAAAGGTTTATTTTGAATATCTTTTGGTAATTAAATAAACACTTCCGCAATTATTTAATTTTACTTTGATTTAATTATTTTATTTCAAATGAGTCATGTATTTACTTATTTATCTGGTTATTTTGAGCCGGGTCGTTACACAACTTAACTTGATAACAAATGGAAATAACTCATCTATAATAACTTAACTTGAGTGTGGGGAGTGTAATAATAAAATATAATGGAGTAACTTATAGTAAATAGGGTTAACAAAGAAAGTAGCCTAAAAAAAGGGGGAAAAACAACAACATTTAATGGGCCATGTAAGGAAAAAAACGAAATTTGGACCTAATCAGATTTACGTATGAGAAAGAAAGTGACGTAAATGACAAAAAGACAAGTTAACTTTAAATACAGATCGAATGATGTCAGCAAATCATGACCCACGATTTTTGGAGATCATGCATGATTTTAGGGATGAATCATACGAAAAACCGAAGAAGATATAAGCGTAAAATTAAAGAGAAAGAGAAAGGAGAAAATCATCTATATAAGAAACCAATGTTTTTCATGAGCTTCAGAAAACAAAAGAAGATACTCAAAACATTAGAAATCTCAAACAAATAATGAGAACGGTTTGAATCAGAATGAAAAACAATCGGAATGGGAAAGACATTCCTTTATAGTTGTTTACTTGAACTGTAAGTAAACGGAATCTGATTTCTATTCTTGTTGTTTACTTGCTTTTCGAATAGGAATCAAAGACATTGTTATTACCATGATACCCTTAATCAAAAATTAGATTCTTATACATCATGTTTACTTTAAATTGTTAGGAATCAGGATCGGATTCATATTCATTCATTTCCATATTTTCATCAATAAAAATGCATTAACTATTTGTTAGTAATTCAATTTCAAATTATTATAATATTATTTTATTTAATAGTAATTAATTTTATCTTATTAATTTATTTAAAATTAAAAAAAGATAGAAAATTTAAAATAAATAATCATTTATCATGATTATTGAAAAATGTCCAGGGCTATGCATTCATTTATCGCCTCGCATCCATTTCTTTTCTCAATATTTCTTCAACCGCCATTAAAGCTTCTTCAAGCTTTATAAATTTAAACAGATATCGCATTTAATTTAATAGGTTTATATTATATAAATCAAAATAATTAGTAATAATTTGAAGATTAAAAAAAGCTATAAAAGAAGATAATGGTATGTTTAAGAGGTTTATATCATATAAACTAATAAAATCCATAAAATATAAAAATGTTTGTGCGTTTAAAAAGTTTATATAATATAAAACAACATTTCTGGATTAGTTTAAAAAGTTTATTAAATAAACTAACATTTCCCGAAACCTTTTTTTCTTAAAAAATCCATCAACTATCATTGACACTACTTCCAAGCTTCAGGAAAAGAAAATCTTGGTACGTTTTGCTGGGGTTTCTGCCCTAAATCTTATGTTAATTAAACTATAAATAAATAAAGGAATAATTAATTAGTAATATTTACATTGTCATTTATTATTGTTTAATAAATATAATCCATCATAAAATCCAGAGTTACTAATGATAATTTAGAGTGAGCATGTAATGCGGGAAGATTCACTTAAGTTGTAACTCAAATAGTCTGTGGTATATGAACAAATGTTGGGTGCCTTATTTCTGGTAACACTACTAACATGACCCACTTGTGAATTGGCACAAGTGATCTTATCTGGATCGCTCATGTAAAGACATGTGAGTGGGGGTGCTGCTGCAATAGAGATTGTAGTAGACTGGACGGAGATATATTTACTATCTTTTGGTAAAGCCATTACAGAAAGACACTTCGTATATCAATCAGTTGATCATGCACAATTGATCTTAATCTTGAGTGGATTACGAACTACTGTTCACAAGAGACAAACCTTTGATTTGTATAGGTGAGAGTGACTCGATATACTTCGCTCAATATGCCTCCCACTTTGGGGATTGCATCTTGCTTATAGCTAGGAACGTAATTACACAAGATTAGAATTAACTCTTTTCCATATAGGAAAATAGATAAGTAGTTCCCTTATGGACTAATTCGGTGCTTGAAAAGCAGGGCACAATATTCATCTGATTAAGGAAAAAGCTGTGACGACCCGTCACTTTTAAATAATTAAAATCAGAGAAAACAGCGGAAGTCTTTTAATTTACGAAAAATTGGCGTGGTTTTGTTTGAAAATTGGCATGCCGAAAACCTGTTTACAACCTAATTTTCAAATCTAATCAAATCTCATGGACTTTAAGTCCAAATCAGGAGTTCAAATACATAATATCATAAAACATCAACATTAGGCTCTTAGGAGCCAAATACAAGATACAATTCCTTAAAATTCATCAAAATAAGACATAAACTTTACAATCCTTTAGTCCATCTCGAGGTCGGCATCCCTCGATCACGCGACGACCACCTCCTTCTCCTCGACCTCTAGCCAAGGCATTACCTGAAATTGGTTGTAATATCATGAGCTAACAAACTAAGCCCAGGAGAATAAATAGCATAAAAAGTAAAGATAGACCTCAAACTCGCATTTCGATTTGTGTCCACTTAAACCGACACATTCTAATCCTAAAGTTCTCCAAATGATACTAATTAGCACACTTAGTCTTATTGTTCATCCATAAACTCGTTATATCATAAATGAGAAATATAAATAAACTTTGCAAATTATAACATCTCGATTCTCTTTCTCATCTATCAAATGCATAAAAGTAATGAGTACATCCCGTAGGATACGCATTCGCCATTTATGCATGAAATGAAGGTAACGTGGGTATTCAATTCATCCACCATTCCTTATGTATGAAGGTAACGTGGGTATTCAACTCATCCACCATTCCTTATGCATGAAGGTAACGTGGGTATTCAACTCATCCACCATTCCTTTCATTCTTTTCTTTTCTCTTTTCATTGATGCGAGATGTTATGGTACAATAAATAATGGTGCAAAATGTTATGCATATGCTTGCATATGCTTGTAAAAGTAAATAAAGTAAGGTACGAATATTAAAGAGATCGAATTCAACATAAAGTAAAGAGCATAAAGTAAATGACATAATGATAAATATAGATAAGAATCTCGGACGAACGATATGACGATCGAACTCCGATATCAATAATAAGATTAGAAACATAACTTAAACGATTAACCTATACCCTCCTGGATTCTAAACTTCCAAATAATCCGAGGTTCTATTAACCGTTCTAGTTATAAGTTGGATCTTTAACTTCTAATAATCCAAACTTAGTTCACACGAACCTAACTTAGAATCTTCTAAGATTCAAGTCTTTCTCGAGAACTTCTAAATTCTCCTTAAAGGATTAACTCTTAATCCTAAGGGCACTAACTCACAACCCTATAAACTTAGGTTCGGATTCTAATCTTAATCCCATACTCTACAAACCATTACACTCATTTGCTTTCTATAGTTACTTTACATACTAATCATTCTCACCTTAATAATAAGATGATTTAGCTCCTAAGTTCGAAGGAGCGATCAACCACGAAGTTCAAAAACACCTACAAACGAATTACATCGTAACAATCAATAACGAAACCAACTATCATTCAAACAACTACTAAACATACAAAGCAACGAAAACCCAATAAAACCCACAAAGAGGCCCACGGCCCTATCATCAAAAACAAGTCTCGGGTTTGGTTTTTCGGCTTTTTGGCAATTCAAATACGTTTTGAGTTGGTTTTAATCAAATTCGATAATCCCGATTTCAATGGGTATCGATGAATAGTGTTTTTGAACATTAGTCCCTTTCCCGAATTGAATTTAAATAAACATTCATTCATTAATTTCTAACCCAAAATCAAACCCAAAAGGGTAAATTTCAAACGGAAAGGGTTTCGACTGAAACTCGGTTTCGACTGAAACTCGGTTTTAGGGTTATGAAATAGTTTCCAAAAACACTTAAAACTACTCCCGAATTGACAAACACCGAGTTTCACGCGAAGAAATCGAAAGAAAACAAGCATTAAAACACTATTTGGAGCTTAGGGTTTCAAGAGATTCTTACCGAGAACTCCCTGGATCTCGAGAGAAACGGACGATGGCTAGGTGGGAAATGATCCTTGACCCGAGGGCTTTCCAAAATATCCAAGCTCGAGTCGATCCTGAGAAGAAACGAAGAAAATCAAATTTTCTCTCTTTGGCCTTTGAAGCTCACGGCTTGGAGGGGAGGAAAAATGAAGATTTGTGAAGTCAAATGTGGTCAATGATCTCATTTAAAGAAGATAGTCAAATAGTAATTTAGATATTTTGTAAATTGGGTAATTACAACTTTGCCCTTTTATGACTTTTGGCTTAAAACGATTCCCGAACATCTCAAACTATCCCAATGGTGATTAATAATTATTAATTGGCCCGTTAATAATTATTAATACCATTTTAACGTATTTAAATAAATAAAGCCATTAAAAGGAATTAAAATGAAATAAATTACTAAATTCTAATTTAATAATAAATAAATGAATTTTAATTACTCAAATTAAAATAAAATAAATAAAAGTTTTTTTTTTATCACAAAATAACGGGACGTTACAAAAGCAAAGACGCATAATGGAGATTATGTAAGGTTGTTCATTAGAGAATCAGTTGGGCTTTAGGAACAAAATGTATCATGGATGTTAATATGGTAAAATTACCTAGCCAGGGATACGAACTACTTGTGAAGGATCAAAGTGTAGTTAATGATATTAGCCAATGGACATAACTATGTCTATAGTACTAAAGAGTGCAACTCTACATATTTAGTGGAGCTATCTAGGAGTTAATGAATAATAATTAATTGATTAAAGGCGCTTGATCAATGTAATTCTAGATCATTGTAGCTTAGTCCTATAGGTCCATTAAGTCCTCCGAGCTAACGCATGTAATCGAGAACATAAATTAATATGGATTAATTTCTTTGGAAAAATGGTTTCAAGTATTTAATTTAAAATTGTCAAATTAATGAAGGCAAATACAAATAGAGGAGACTATTTGATTAATTAAATGAAATGAAATAGAAGAGTCTATTTCATTATTTAATTAATGGTGAAATTAAATAGAAGAGTCTATCTAATTATTTAGTAAATAGAAAGTCTATTTAATTATATAATAGAGAGATGAAATAGAAGAGCCTATTTAATTAAATTAATTTTGCAGTTGTTTAAAATTAGGAGTCTATTTAAATATTTAAATTGAGGTAGTCAAATTAAAGAGGAATTAAATAAATAAAATGAGTTTTATTTATTTAAATATTTAATGGAATTGTTCTATTAAATAAAAAGGAAAAATAAAATGCCCAATATTATCATGGTGATGATGATGTGAGCATGTGACCCATGAGTAGGGTCACACGCCACATTGATTTTCTATTAATCAAAATTATGCATTTTATTTTATTTAAAATGTATGGAATATCTTAATTTAAATTAATATGATTAATTTAAATGAGTAAGATATGGAAGAATTATTTTAAATTAATAATGATTAATTTAAATTATGATATGGGAATATCTTATTATGGAATAATATATTATATCCTCTAATTATTCAAAATATATTTTATAATATCTTTATTTATTTATTTAATAATTAAAATATATTCAAAGATTTTTTGAGGCCTTAGTTTTCCTATAAATAGGAACCTTGTGGTTACCCCAAAACACACAACTAAGAGCAAAAGAAAGGCTCGGGAAAAAAATCCTCTCTTCTTTCTCTCTTTGCCATCGACGCCCCTAGGGTATAGGGAAGAAATTTTTTTTTTCCCTTTTCCTTTTTCCAAAGAGGATAGTGCTCACTCACCGATTCTCTTTTGTTCTTAGTGAGGAAGAAATTTTTGGTGGTCCCAGGATCGTAACCAAGAACGAGGAGGAAGAGTCACACACTTCTCTACAAGGGTTAGTTTTTCTGTTTATGCATTCCTTTTGAATAATATTACACTGCAAGGAAAGATCCTTGGGACTTTCGTTTGAGAACTCTTTTAGAGGCCTCAGTTCCAATAAAAGGTATCAGAGCAGTCTTGTATTTATAATGTTTTCAAAAGATTTGTTGTGATGGGAACTAAAATCTATTTTAAAAGGTGTTTTAAAATATGTAACTTGCATTTTGGTTGAAATAGGATTTATAGGCTTAGGTTTTCTTTCTTAGAAATTTTGTAAACTCATTCTTTGGGTATAAGAACAATTTGCATTCATTTGAATCATTTGAGATATCAATCGAAACGACGAAGGAAAGAAAAGCAAACCGGATCCCAGCTGGTACAGAAGGAGTCGATACCGCGAGCTGCAGGTGGAGAGCACCACCACGGCGCCAGCGCTATCCGCCGTCGCGCTAGCGCTGTGGCAGCCGCAACCAAGGTTTCTGCCACGAGCGCTTTTGGCATATGAAAAAAAGGTTTTTCTTGGGCTGCGACGTCTAGGGTTAAAATCCTAGGTGCCCCACGCTTTTTCTAGTTTTCGTTTTTCTGGAGATCTTGGAGATGTTTAAGATGGAAATTTTATTTTTCTATATTTAGATATAGATTTTAATTTTCATAGATTTAGCCAATATTTTCCCAACCAAAATTGCTTATTTATTTATTTATATTTGATATAATTAAATAATAATTATTCATGCATAAAATATGTCATAAATTATTATTCCCATCATAAATGTATAAATACCATGATCATGCATCATTAATAGAGATTATTGATATTATGTTCATGCCTTGTGTAAATATAAATGTTTTACTTATTGTGCCAAAATTTTAATTATGGGGTTAATTAGTAATTACTAGGAGCATGTTTTAGGTTTTAATTAAATTGGTCTAAAAGAGTTTAGTTACCAATATTTTAATTAATTGTTTAGTTTTAAATAGGATTTGAAACTAAAACCTAAAAGATGAGGTGTCATTATTTTTAATTAAAGAGTTAATTAAAAATTAATGAAGTTGAGTTTATTAATTTAAATAAAACTCTGGCGAGAAATCTCTGCCCTAGATAAGAGGTTATTTAATCGTTCCATTAACATGGGACACCTCTAATTAGGAGCGATTTGGATGTGATATTTTATTAATAATTCACTTCATTGAGACGGTGCATAATGTGTTAGGATTAATAGAGATTAATCACTTGGCTATCACATTAAAATCAATCTAACTAATATATAAAAGCCAACACTATCCTTAAATGCTCAGCCATGCATCTCCCTATTCTTTGAATATACCAAGATATCATCTATGAAAACTATCACAAATATATCGAGGTATTTCTGAAAAACTGTATGCATCAGATCCATAAAAGCTGCTGGGGCGTTAGTTAAACCAAAAGACATCACCACGAACTCGAAATGGCCATATCTAGTTCAAAAAGTTGTCTTAGGAATATCTTCATTCCTTATTCTCAGTTGATGGTAACCCGATCGAAGGTCTATTTTTAAGAATACAGTTGCCCCCTTAAGTTGATCAAATAAATCTTCTATCCTGGGCAAAGGGTACTTATTCTTGATAGTTACCTTATTGAGCTCTCGGTAATCTATACAAAGTCTCATTGTACCATCCTTCTTTTTCACAAACAAGACTGAGGGCTCCCTAAGGTGAAACACTAGGACGAATAAACCCCAAATCTAACAACTCCTGCAATTGAGTTTTCAACTCTTTCAATTCAGCTGGGGCCATTCTATAAGGTGTTTTAGACAAAGGGGCGGTCCCAGGGATAACATCTATCTAAAAATCAAACTGTCTAACATGAGGCAAACCAGGCAACTCATTTGGGAAAACATCAGCAAACTCTCTGGCTACAGGCACTGACTCCACACTAACCTCCTCGATAGTGGTGTCTACCACGTTGGCCAAATAGGCCTAAGCTCCCCCTTTAACTAATTTCTTAGCTTGCAACACCGATATGACTACAGGTGTTACTTTCCTATTCGACCCCTTAAATCTCAATTCTGCCCCACAAGTGCCCTTGAATTTCACTTCTCTTTTATGACAGTCTATCATGGCATAATTTTCTTTCAACCAATCCATTCCCAAAATCAAATCAAAATCAGACATAGGCAACACAGTTAAAGTGGCATTCACATAATTCCCCAGTATACACAAACCATCAGTTTCTACCTTTCTACTAACAGAAACAGTAAAACCTACTGGAGTAGAAATAGACAATTCATATCCTAAAGGCAACGTATCTATCTCATCATGCTTAACAAATTCAGCAGATATAAAAGAATGACTCGCTCCTGAGTCAAATAAAACAAAAACTGCATGACCTAAAAGAGATAAAGTACCTGTCACAACGTTCCCCGCTGCCTCAGCCTCAACTCTGGTAGTGGCAGCCAACTTACCCTTTTGTGCATTCTAATTAGGTTTAACCTGTTCAACTGCCCTGTTTTGGTTCAGCTTACATTCAGTGGACATGTGCCCTTCCTGCTGACATATAAAACATTTACGGGGTGTCCCACAAAACCCCCAATGCCTTTGGTGACAATTCCTGCAAACTGGTTTCTGCCCCTGTCGATTACCACCTTGAAACTGCCTACTCGAATTACTCTGAAAGTTTTGCCTGTTCTGCTGAAACTGATTCCTGTTTGACCCCTGATTTCCTGTTTTCTGGCTGACATCTGTCTTAGCTTTCCTTTTCTGCCCCACAGAAGGCTCAGTAGCTACCTGCACAGTTGCCTTGGTATCGCTTTTAGGATCGAGAGAAATTGCCTTTTTCAAGGCTGAAGCATAATATGTGGGCTCTATGGCCTCAAGCTGCCTCCTGAGGTCATCATCTAAAGCTAGCATAAACCTCCTCATCCTCAACTTAGGGGTAGCCACCTGGTACTGAGTAAATTTAGATAACCTGTCAAATTCCCTCTCAAAGTCTAACACTGACATTCCATTCTGCCTCAGCGCGAGAAACTTCACTTCCTTGGAACATCTTACCCTTTGAGAGCAGTATTTGTCATTGAACAGCTCCTGAAATCTCTCCCAAGTCTCAACTGGGCCCACTGAATTAACAGTTGTCTTCCACCAATACCGGGCGTCATCAACTAATTTGTAAGTGGCACAATGTACCTTCAAGTGGTCAAGACAGTTGATGAAACTCAAAGCTAGCTCAACTCTAGATATCCATTTCTCAGCTTCATCCGGATCTGTGGATTTCCTATCAAATTCACCTGGAGCATATTTCCTATACTCATTCAAAAATCGAGCCTCCTCAGTAGTTCCCCCAACTCTACCCATCGCTCGCTGCATCATATCATACTCTGCATGTGAAACAAATACTCCCTAAGCAGCTGGAGCACCCTGTACAGCTGGTGGAATCGCTGGTGCAACAAGCTGAATCGGAGTTGCAACTGATGGAACTGGAGGTATAACTGGTGGAACCTGGGGTGCAACTGGTGGGACTGGCGGTTCCACATTCTCCTCCACAAGGGGTGTCACATAAGAATTTTCTTCATTTAAGGATGTGCATCACTCTCATAATCAGGATCGACCCTGCGCCCCATACCACGTCCTCGACCCCCTCGACCTCAGCCACGGCCTCGGCCCCTACCTCATCCCCGTACAGCTCGTGGAGGCATACTGAAAAACAATACAAATACACATAAGACATAACAATCAACATGTAATGTTACATCTTATCAAATTCCTTAAAGTACAAAGGATCTCTCATTATTGGCATAAAATAAAGAAAATGAAACCTGGCGTCGATGGATTCGTGTGGTGGCGATTGATATGATTTACGGTCTTCAGAACCATAAGGGCTCTGATACCAACTGTAACAACCTGAAATATTTCCAAAACGTGGAAAACATAAAACCAACAGCGGAAGCAATTTAAATTCAATAAGCCATTTATTCCAAAAATCAAAACTAAACATTTAGTTCAGACCGGTCATTTCAAACAAAAATCCTTGGAATTAATTGAAACAAACAAAGAATTAAGATCAATACTTCAACTCTAAACTGAAGTTCAAAACAAATAAGTAGTTCCACAACAAAGTTTTCAAAACAAACATCATTGGTTTTTGACCCATAAATAAAAGAAAAGAAAACAGACACCGCCGGCGTGTAAAATCAATCAACCACTCCAGCCACGAATCCATCATTTGCCAGCTTTCTTCTTTCCTTTACCTGAAAAAAAAATAATGTAGCATCATGAGGCTACGCCCAGTGAATAGAAAATTGTTAAAGGAAGAATTATGCCATAGAGAGGTTTTCCTAAGACTTTAAGCCCATAAACGTCCTTACCAACATCCGATAAATCTCTCACTCCCAAAGAGTCATAAAACTTGTCTCTAATCTTGAAAATCATCTCTATCCGAATTAGTTTTAAACATAATTTTTCTACAATTTAAAACTAATCGAAAACTTTTCCGTTAATACCTTTAATCTCCTCTTTAATCACATTCAAAGAGAGACTACGCCCTTAAGGAATTTAAACATAATTTTTCTACAATTTAAATCCTTTAGGGATATTCTTTTCCATTGTACGGATGGAATGAACCTGCTCCGTTAGGTGTTATTTAAGTTGTGCACACTAAATAATCTCCCCTAACAACTATTCTTCATTAGACAAGGCCTTGCCTAATGTGAACCTACAACCATATTACCCAAGGTATTTTAAGGTAATATGATTTCCCACAAAACCAACCACAACGCTTTACAAGCCCAAAAGATCCAACAAACCCTTTGGATCGAACTTCGTCACTCCCAAAACCTTTACAAATCTAGAGGTGAGACTAGCCTACGCCTATGCTATTTCACCCCTTAAGCAAAACTTAGGATCTACTAAGTAATTCTAAGGAGAAATCAGCGGCATAACAGCTATATTTTCTTAACTCCCCAAAGAAAAACATAACCTACTCGTTCAAATAAAATATCATAATTCCAGAATAAAACATCCAGCAACAGTATCTAACTAAGCGCCTAAGCCTAAACTTTCCTAATTGGCACTATCATGAATCAGCATTTAAGTTAAACAACAAATTTAATAATTTATCCAGAGATACTCTTAACACTCAGTAAACATCCAAGGTAAGAAAGGAATCAATTCATAACTGCCAATCATCTCAATTGATATCGATATCTTTCATCTTATGCTCAATTTAAAAGAATCATAACTCTCACTATGAAAATACCAATTTCTTGATTTAACTCAAATAACCTCAAATGTTCTTTTAACATCCAAATTTAATACCAATTTCAAGAGGTTAAAACTTTTAAAGAAAAAGGAAAAGCAATCATGAAACACTTCTAACTTTAACAAAATTCTACTCACCTTAGTTGTAAATTAAATTCTAAGTCTTAAGCCTTTTCAATGATCCCGAGCACCTGAAAAGAACCATCTACAACTTAAAACATATCCTAAAAAAAAATTCCCAAACAAAACGGAACGAAACACGGGGACCCACGGCGGAAAAATCACCAAAAAGAAGCAAAGGCAACCCCCTAAGGGGCTGCCCTTGCTGGCGGCGGCGGCAGCACTGCTGCTGTCGCTCCCCCTCCCTCGGCGTCCCCGTCACGTCGGTTTGTGGTGTTTTCCGAAATAGGTGAGGTTTTTCAAAAAAATTAGGGTTCAAGGGTTTGCAAAAATTGAAGAAGAGATGATGGTTTTTCAAAGGATTTTCAAGTGCTAAACGATTTCTAAAATCTGAAACTTCCAAGAATTTAAAGAAACAAATCATTACCTCGATTCAAACCAGTAGGAACTCTTCTCAACCTTCTCCACAATACCTCCAAAAGAAAACTAAGCAACAAACACCTATGGATCACAACATTAGTGAATCAATTAGCCCAAAATCGATAGATTTCTCAACCCGAACGATCAAGGAAGGAGATGAAGAAGGAAAAGAATACCTACCTTTTTCTTCTGTCTAGGTTTTCACGTGAAACTGAGAGATGAGATGTCTGACCCTTTTCCCTTTTCCCTTCTTTTTACGCCTCCCCTCCCTTTTTTTTTAAAAAAAAATTCATTTATTAAATAATTAAAATCTCCCTAAATATCTAAGTCTAAGGTATTGTAAATTAATTCTTAATAATAAGAATTAATCTTAAACACTTTATTCTTAAAAATTTAAGAGATAAAAAGAGAAAATTTATAATAATTTTTTTTTTTTTTTTAAAAAACTTACCGAAAACCCAAGGCGTCACACACTAGTATATCATGACATTGAAATTGTGTTTTAAGGTTTTATAATTTCATTAAATGTGCATTCATGCATCACATTTAATAGATGCCAAAAGTATGAATGAATGGTTATGTAAAGTTAAATTACTAAAGCATGTGTTTATTTATTTATCAGCAATATGTCAAATAAGAATTTCTTGACTTGGAAAAACAAACCCACAATGAATGATGAGAACTATGACACTTGGGAATAAGAACTTTTAAGCATTCTGGTTGATTAGCGCATTCAATTTGTTTTTTACACTGATTTTCCTAAGGGTCCAAGCCTTATCGTCGAGGTGTGTGGGATCCATATGAGTGATGGATCCAGAGCGATGAGATGACTCAGATGTACATTCTAGAAAGACTTTCTTTCCACATGTACAAGATGGTAGAACTGGCTACCATCGCACGAGAGATGATGTATATCATTTTAGACACCCGTACTAACCTTCAATATAAGATGACTATGCTGAAGTGTGCAAGAAAAAGAAGAGCATATGTACTGGTAAATATAATTTACTTAGTGACATTATAAGATAGCGAAGATGTTATCCTATTGAATTTGCGAAAATTCTATTCACTAACTTAACTTCTTTTTTGCATGCAGAAGAATTCTCGAAAGTTCGTGAATTCGGGTCAGATGAGGATTTCAAAAGAAGAAAGATATAAATCAATAATGGTAAATATGATTTACTATTTTGTTGATGAATTATGAGATAATTCTAAATCTTTATCTTTTCTTTTGACAATGGAAGAACGGAAAGGAAATAGAGATTTCATGAAGTCTGCACTCTGGAGCTTGAAGAAGCTTTTCTAGTCATTTATGAACCATTAGTAGTATCTATGTTATAGAAACTATTTAGAAACAGTTGTTACTTTTATTATGTTTTTGAAAACATTTGATTATTATATTATGAATAAAATGAGTATTGGTTCATTTATAAAGTTGTTGATCAAATATTTATTTTCCTGAACACTGTTTATTACGTTCCTGGTTTAAACCGGAACATAGTTTCTTTGGGTTGTATTAGCAAACAATCTTATACCATAGATTTCGGTATTAATGAAGTTGATATTTTCAAAGATTGAAACTCTATTTGTTCAAGATTAGAAGATAACAATTAATATATACTAAGACCATTAGTATGTGCAACACTTTATAGTACTGAGTTGTTCTAGATTGTAGAGTCTAGAACAAGTAAAGGTAGAATTTCTAAAGATGAGACCCTTCTATGACATCTAAAGCTTGGCCATATTAACCCCAAAAGAATTCAAAGACTGGTTAAAAGTGGACCTCTAAGTGACTTAGAGCTTAGTACACTCATAGTATGTGAACACTGTATAAAGGGTAAAATGACCAAACGTCCTTTTTAGCTAAAGGAAATAGAGCCATAAAACCATTAGAGCTTATCCATTCAGACATTTGTGATCTGATGAATGTAAAAGCTAGGTGTATATGAGTGTTGTGTGTCTTTTATAGACGACTACTCAAGATATGGGAACGTTTTCTTCTTGCAATTCAAGTCTGAAACTCTTGAAAAATTCAAGGAGTTTAAAGCTGACGTTGAAAAACAACTTGGTAAATCTATCAAAACACTTCGATCTGATCATGGTGGGGAGTATATGGATTATGAGTTCAAAGACTACTTGGTAGAAAATGGGATTACATCCCAACTTTCAACACCTGGTACACCTCAGTGGAATGGTGTAGCTGAAAGGAGAAATAGAACCTTACTTGAAATGACGAGATCAATAATGAGCTATTCATCATTATCAGAATCTTTCTGGGGTTACGCATTGGAGACTGAGTTATACGTCCTAAATAGGGTACCTTCTAAAAGTGTTTTAGAAACAACTATTGAGTTATGGTCGGGACGTAAAGTAAGTTTGCGTCACTTTTGAGTATGGGGATGTCCAGCACACGTGCTGAAATCGAGCCCTAAGAAATTGGAATCATGGTCTAAGGTATGCTTCTTCGTAGGCTATCCTAAATAGACTCATGGTGGGTTGTTTTATAGTGCTAAAAAGCATAATGTATTTGTTTCAGCAAATTCTACATTCTTGGAAGAGGACTATATAGGAAACAAAAAATCTCCTAGTAAATTAGTACTAGAGGAAATGGTTTTCAAGTGAAACTACTAATGAGCCAACAATTGTTGTTGACTTGCCTAGCTCTTCAAATAGGAAGACAAATTCTAGTCAAGTCCAGTTAAGTCCCCGTCGTAGTGGGAGGGTATCCAAGTTGCTCGAATGATATTTAGGCTTAACTTAGGTCAGTGATGGCGGTATTGACCTGGAGGATCCATTGTCTTATAAGGAAACAATGGTGGATGTTGAAAAAAAAATGGCTAAAAGCCATGGATCTTGAGATGGAGTCCATGTACTCCAACTCAGTATGGGAACTTGTAGATCAACCAGTTAGGGTAAAACCCATTGGGTGTAAGTGGACATACAAGAGGAAACGTGTAGTCGACGAGAAAGTGGAGACTTTCTAAGCTAGACTTATAGCAAAAGGGTATTCCCAAAAGGAAGGGGTGGACTATGAAGAAACCTTCTCTCTTGTTGCTGTGTTAAAGTCTATTAGAACTCTTTTATCCATTACTGCCCATTTCGATTATGAAATTCGGTAGATGGATGTCAAGACAACATTTCTGAATGGGTATCTTGACGAGAGTATCTATATGCTCCAGCCAGAAGGATTCATTGTTCAAGGTGAAGAACAAATAGTTTGTAAGATGCTAAAGTCCATTTATGGATTAAAGCAAGCTTCACGATCTTGGAACAAAAGATTTGACACTACGGTCAAATCGTATGGCTTTGAATAAAATGTTGATGAGTCTTGTGTCTACTAGAAGATACTAAACAAAGATGTGGTTTTTTCTCATTCTATACAATGACGATATCTTACTTAGTGGGAATAATGCAAGAGTATTATCAGAGTTTAAGAAATGGCTAGCTAACGAATTCCAAATGAAGGATTTTTGAGAGGCTTAATATGTTCTTGGTATCCAAATTATAAGGGATTGAAAGAACAGAACGTTGTCGTTGTCTCAGACATCCTACATTGGTAAGACAGTTTCCAAGTATGGGATGGGTAAACCCAGTAAAGGAGCTTTACCTTTCAGGCATGGGATTTATTTAACTAAGGACCAATGTCCTAAAACCCCTCAAGAACTTGAGAGTATGAGAAAATATCATATGCATCAGCAGATGGAAGTCTAATGTATGCGATGTTGTGTAATAAACCAAACATCTGTTATGTAGTAGGGATAGTAAGCCGTTACTAATCAAACCCTGGTTATCAACATTGGGTTGCAGTCAAGAATATTCTCAAGTATCTTCGGAGAATGAGAGAACATGTGCTAGTGTACGGTAAAGAGAATTTGACTCTCAAGGGGTACACAGATTTTGACTTCCAGGCAGATAAGGATTTTAGGAAATCTACGACTGGATTTTCACACTTTGTGGTGGAGCCATTGTTTGGAGGAGTATTAAGAAAAGTTGTATTGCTGACTCCATAATGGAGGTCGAGTACGTAGCTGCTTGCAAAGCTGCTAAAGAGGGTGTCTAGCTTAGGAAGTTTCTAACTGATTTGGAGGTAATACCAGACATGGACAAACCCATAACACTGTTTTGTGATAACAATGGTGTTGTAGCCAACTCCAAAGAGCCTAGAAGCCACAAACGGGGAAAGCACATAAAGAAAAAGTATCACCTGATAAGGGAGATAGTTCAAAGAGAAAGTATTACAAAGACGCTTCCAGCTAAGGTGTTCGAGCGTAGGATTAATAGATAAATCTCTGTAAAGCTTTAGTGCAAGTGGGAGAGATTGCTGGGGTTTCTGCCCTCAATATTATGTAATCAAATTAAACTATAAATAAATAAACGAATAATTTATTAGTAATATTTACATTGTCATTTATTATTGCTTAATAAATGTAATCCATCATAAGGTTCAGAGTTACTAATGATAACTTAAAGTGAGCATGTGATGCGGGAAAATTCACTTAAGTTGTAACTCAAATTGTCTACGGTATATGAATAAAATTTGGGTGCCATATTTCTGGTAACACCACTAACACGGCCTACTAGTGAATTAGCACAAATGATCTCATCTGGATCGCTCATGTAGAGACATGTGAGTAGAGGTGTTGCTACAATAGAAATTGTAGTATACTGGACTAAGATATACTTATTATCTTCTGATAAAACGGTTACAGAAAGACACTTCGTATATCAATCGGTTGATCATGTACAATTGATCTTAATCCTGAGTTGATTACGAACTCCTGTTCGCAAGACACAAACTTTTGAATTGCATAAGTGAGAGTGACTTGATATAGTTCACTTAATATGCCTTCCACTTTGGGGATTGCATCTTGCTTATAGTTGGGAATGTGATTACAAAAGATTGGAATTCACTCTTTTCTATGAAGGAAAATAGATAAGTAGTTCTCTTATGGACTGATTTGAAACTTGAACAGCGGGGTCCCATATTCCTCTGATCAAGGAAAAAGTAAAGACACATAATGGAGATTATGTAAGGTTGTTCATTAGAGAATCAGTTGAGCTTAAGGAAAAAGATGTATCATTGAGGTTAATATGGTAAAATTACCTAGGCATGAGTACGAACTACTTGTGAAGGATCAAAGTGTAGTTAATGATATTAGTCAATGGATATAATTATGTCTATAGTACTAAGAGTGAAACTCTAGATATTTAATGGAGTTATCTAGGAGTTAATGAATAAGAATTAATTTATTAAAGGCGTTTGATCAATGTAATTATAGATCATTGGAGCTTAGTCCTATAGGTCCATTAAGCCCTTCGAGCTAACGCATGTAATTGAGAACATAAATTAATATGGATTAATTTCTTTAGAAAAATGGTTTCAAGTATTTAATTTGAAGTTGTCAAATTAATCAAGGCAAATACAAATAGAGGAGTCTATTTGATTAATTAAATGAAATTAAATAGAATAGTCTATTTAATTATATAATAGAAAGATTAAAAAAAAGAGTCTATTTAATTAAATTAATTTTGCAGTTGTCCAAAATTAATGGGGATTTAAATAGAGAAGTCTATTTAAATATTTAATTTGAGGTAGTCAAATTAAAGAGGAATTAAATAAATAAAAGGAGTTTTATTTATTTAAATATTTAATGGAATTGTTCTATTAAATAAAAAAAATAAAAATAAAAATAAAATGCCCAATATTGTCATGGTGATGATGATGTTGGCGTGTGACCCATGGGTACGGTCACACGCAATTTTGGTTTTCTATTAACCAAAATTATGCATTTTATTTTATTTAAAATATATGGAATATCTTAATTTAAATTAATATGAATAATTTAAATGTGTAAGATATGGAATAATTATTTTGAATTAATAATGACTAATTTAAATAATGATATGGGAATATCTTATTATGAAATAAGATAAAATATCTTAATTTTTCAAAATATATTTTATAATATCTTTATTCAAAGAGGATAGTGCCCACACACCGATTCTCTTTTGTACTTAGTGAGGAAGAACTTTTTGGGTTTCCCAGGATCGTAACTAAGAACAAGGAGAGTCAGAAACTTCTCTACAAGGGTTAGTTTTTCATTTTATGCACTCCTTTTGAATAATATTGTACTTCAAGGAGAGATCCTTGGGACTTCCGTTTGAGAACTATTTTAGAGGCCTCAATCTCAACACGTTTAACAAGTTTATATTATATAAACCAACATTTCTCGCGTGTCTTTCAAAACCTTTTTTTCTGTAAAAATCCTTCAACCACCACTAACGTTTTTTCAACTTCAAAAAAAGAAAACTCAGGATAGTTAAACAAATTTTTATTTTATAAACAAACCAAAATCATATAAAACTAATTACCAAATAATACTTGAACCAAGATTATCAAACCCTGAGAAATCTTAGTTATTGGTGGGGGTTCAGTCCATTAGCTGGTATCTATTTAGTCATTCATATAGTTACTGACTTTTTTTAGCTATGCATCACACATCTCAAGTTGATCTAGTTTTCAACAACGTAGATTAGGTTATGAAAGATGTTAAAGGGGGCTAGTTGCTCTGTTATGTAACAACCCGATATTTTAGTAAGGGTATTTTAGTGTTTTCTTCAATTTCAATCTAAATGACTTTGTTTTAAGTTATTTTTAACCGTCATGCCATTATAAGTTCAACGCAACTGAAGGTTTCTCTATCTGAATCCCGAGTAAAAAGATATGACCTAAATACCATTTTTACAATTTTTAATATATTTTAACTAGAGGTATTTTGGTCTTTTATTGAGTAGCCTGATGCTTTAATTGGAACAGAAACCTAGGTCAAACATTCTTGGTAATTCTCTCTTTCTTTAGTCAACCTCAGCCGTCACTTGTTCGTCTTTGTTTTCACGTTCAATTCTTCAAAGTAATTCTTTGTTATCATTTCTTGTTGATCTATCATCTTCTTCATGTCGTTACGCTGCCAATTCACCTCTGATTTCATGTTATTCTTGTCCGTTTTGGAAGCAGTCATTGGAGGTCTCGTTCATCACCAAGAACCGAAGATTCATCGTATTTTCATCGTTAATTTCATCGGGTAATTAAATGATTTGTTTTCGTGTTCATTTTTTTAATTAAAATTCAATTCGAATCTGTGCTTTATCATTACTCTTTTTGCAAGGATCAACCTCGTCGGAGTCGGGGTTTGTCTCATCGAAAAGGAAAGGAAAAAACCTCTTTCAATTCCATTATTTCTCAGGTAAATTCATCTCGTTTGTTTTATGATTGATCCTATGATGTTTTCGAGATATTTACGTGTGAAATGGCTATTATTTTCAATGTTTTTTATCAGAAAATTAGGTCGCAGGAATCTAGGTTGAACCTCGCTGTTTTCTAGTTTTTCTTCTTGGGTTTGCTTGAGTTTGAGGTTGTTTTTACATCGGGTTCATCGTTACATTTGATCTCAGACAATTTGATATGAATCATGGAAAGTCACAAATATCTCAAGGATCAATCTCAAGATCAAAGTTCAAGACAAGCATAAAACATTCATTACAAGCCTACATGAGAAAAGTCAAGACAAGTTTTGAAGATCTGAGCATGGAGGCTATGGAAGAGGACTTGATGAACTTTAATCTATGGAAAATACATGTTGAAGAAGAGTATTGAAGACTTGTTCAATCAGAAATGAAGAGAAGAGCAAATTAGGAAAGTTGCACACTTTTGCAAACTTTCCTTATTTTGACCACTTTCCATATTTGTTCCCGAACTTGCCATATATGATGTCCACAAATTTGTGATGTATTTGGACATGTTTTAGGCCTTTATTTATCAGTTTTAATGCTTAAAATAGTTTAGGAATGATATAATATCTTCTAGGGCAAAACTTTCCTAAAATGCACCAAATGCACTTAAGGAAAGATTTGATAGATTTTGTGCCTCCTTGTAATCCGAATTTCCTTGTTGTTTTTAGGGTTTTTTTAGCTATTTAAAGCCTCATTTTTAACCCTAAATACTAAGAATTAATATGATATAAAATAGCTTTGTTTATTGCTTGGTTCATTTTACCTTGCATTTTGTAGCCTTGTTCTAGGTTGCATGTTTTAGAAACATTCAAGCATAACTTGATCTATTGTGTTTGTGGATTGTTTCGATCTTGAAATAAGAACAAGTTCTCTTATTTCAAGGTATTAGATCATTGGAATAATTTTCTTCTTCTTGGTTTCCAAGAGTTTTGCCTTATTGTTCATTGGGGTTTTAGAATTTGCATCTAGGGGTTCTTTGTGCAGCAAAGGGTTTCTATATTAATTTTCTAGGGTTTCATATCATAAATGATATGAAACCCTAGAAAATTGAAATAGAAACCCTTTGAAAGACAAAGAACCCCTAGATGAAAATCCTATTATTTCAATTACTCCATATTTGCCAAAAAGCAATGAGGACAAGCTCTAGTCTTCCCTTGCAATTTTTAAGCATCCAAATAATGTTGTCTGCAGGATTCCATTAATCATTGATTTCTAAGCAGAGCTCTGGTAACAAGTTTTTCCAGATTTTTCTAGCCAAAGCACACCCCCAAATATCACGTGTTGGAGTTTCAACCGAGTTTCTACATTTTGGACACCAAGGATCTATGGAAAGGCCCTTATTCTTAAGATTGAAAACACAGGGAAGGATGTTTGAGAACAGTTTCCATGAAAGAATTTTAATTTTTGATGGAACTTTATAATTCCAGAATTTCTTCCACCAAGTAGCTAGCTGTAACGGATTGGATGTTGACGCATTGGGATTTTGAGACAAACCATAGCCCAGTCTATAAGCGCTTTTAAAAGTGAAGATACAATTTTTCGTTAGACTCCATATAACAGAATCTGAACACCTTCTATTTCCCACAGGGATATTAAGAATACGCTCAACATCACCCACATTGAAGGAGTTCCTAATCAATTAATCATCCCAAAACCCATCATCTTTCATCAGAGTAGTTACATAACGATTTTTTAGATGGTTGGGCGTCCATTGTATCCGATGGTTCTTTGAGTCAGGAATCCATGGATCCGTGTCAATGACAGTGGATTAGCCATCACCAATCTTCCATCGAAAACCCTTGGCAAACAATTCCCTTCCCCACATGATGCTCCTTCAAATGAATGAAGGGTTGTTACCCAATTTTGCTGAAAGGAAGTTTCCTGATTTGAAATATCTTCCTTTGAGGATTTGAACAACCAAACTATGTGGATGTCGAAGAATTCTCCAACTTTGCTCTGTCAAGAGAGCCTGATTAAAAATCTTTAAGTCACGAAAGCCCATACCCCCTTCTACTTTGTTCTTACACATATTCCTCCAGCTTTTCCAATGGATCTTTCGTTTTTCCTTAGTGGTTCCCCCACCAGAATTTAGCAACTAACATGTGTAGCTCATCACAGAAAGAAGAAGGAAGTTGAAAACATCCCATAGTATATGTTGGAATTGCTTGAGCTACCGCTTTGACCAAGACCTCATTTCTCCCTGTTGAAACGAACTTTTCCTTCCAACCTTATAGCAGCGTCCAAACTGTCTTTAATGCCTCTAAAAAATCTGACTTTTGTTTTTGAAAGTTTGAGATGGAAGGCCCAGATACCCCCCAAGGGAGTCAGTGTTTGGTATTTGAAATTCATTGCCAATGAAAGTAATGATATCTGGGCTTGTGTTCCTGCTAGCCATAAAAGCTAATTTGTAAAAGTTTATCATCTAGCCAAAAGCTTTATCATAGAATGAAAGGATGTTCTTGAGGGTTAAGCATTCCTTCTTTGTAGCATTGAGGAAGATAAGGCTGTCATCTGTAAAAAATAAATGAGAAATTGAAGAACAATGTTTGTTAATTTGAAAGTCAGTGATCTCCTTGCATTGTTCTTCCTTTTGGATCAAAGACGAAAAGCCCTCTGCACAAATGATAAATAAATAAGGGGAAAGAGTGTCTCCTGGCGCATACCTCGATTGGGGCAAAAATTCCTTTTTGGTTTTCTGTTAACAAGAACTGAGAAAGATGGAGATTCTATGCAGCTCATAATGAGCGAGATCCATCTGTTATCAAAGCCCATTTTCTCCATTACTCATCTCAGAAACACTCATTCCACGCGATCATAAGCCTTACTCATGTCTAATTTCATAGCAATTGCCCCCTTCTTCTCACTTGATCTACCGTCTAAAGCATGGAAACATTCAAAGCCAATGATTGCGTTATCAGTAATAAGACGATTCAGGACAAAAGCACTTTGTGTGGGAGAGATGATTTGATCAAGAATGCCTTTGAATCTCTTTGCCAAAGTTTTCGAAACTAATTTGTAAATGACATTGCAAAGGCTTATGGGACGAAAATCTAACATTACTTGCGGCTTGTTGACTTTTGGGATGAGGGCAATGAACGTATCATTAAGAACTCCAACGGGAGAAGCATCGTTTAGGATTTTCAGGCATGTTGTGATTGTGTCTTCGCCCACCTCAGACCAGTAATGTTGAAAGAACAAGGCATGGGTTCCATCAGGTCCCGGTGCCTTTGAAGGGTGCATTCCTTTCAAAGAAAATTCAACTTCTTCTCTTGTGAATTCCTTAGTAAGGATTGTATTCATCTCATTTGTTACTGACATAGGTATGCACTGGAGAACCTGATCAATAGCATCTCCACAAGGATTTGAAGAAGAGAATAGAGTTTGAAAATGATCCACAACAACTATTGCAATCACCTCTTCCTCATCCTGCCAATTCCTATCTTTATCAAATATTCCATCTATTTGATTTTGCTTTTTCTTGTGAGAGTCCCTATGATGAAACCAGTTGGTATTTCTGTCTCCCCAATTAAGCCAATTCTCCCTCAATCTAAATTTCTAAAACATCTCTTCTTCCTCCAATCAGCTTTCAAGTTTTTTAAATTGAACGGATATATAGTTTTTTTTTAATTGAACCAATAATTTATTTTATTTCATTTGATAAAATATTGGAGTAATAATTTCTAAATGGTTAAATTATAAATATTAAAGAATGTTTTTTTATTTAAAAATAAATTAGTGACAAAAATAAAATGAAAGTGGTAATTTATTATGGGAGAATGGTTCTATAGATATTAAAGTTTTTGAATTAAATTAAATTTGTGTTACAAAAATAAAAATGAAAGTGATAATTTATCATGAGAATGACTATATAGATATTAAAGCGAATAATTATAGGTGGAAATCAAAGTTTTTCCATCCAATCCACTTTTCATAATAGTATAGATTAATATTTAATTATAAAATTTTAGATGTAATATTATTATCTAATTCAAAAATACCAAAATTTACATTCAAATTATTTTACTTTGTTACACCACTTTAAGACAAATTGTAAAATTAAAAAAAAAAACCAAAAAAATAATAATATATACTTAATGCATTAGCTTAAATATATACTTATATTTACTAATATTTAAGACAGCTTTAGTTACAGTTTAGCTTTAGATGATCTAATTGAAATTTATACGTGCATCACACGTGATAGGAATCAAGTATGGTAAAAATAATCAATTCTAAAAATATCCTTTGGTGATTATGTTTTATCTATGTCAACATTCTCAACTTTTTTTCTTCATATTATTCGTTTTTCAAAAAATATTAGATATATGGGGATAATATTTATAATTTTCTTCACCCTTAATTATATCACGTATGAAACTCTTTTTCTCTTTATCATTTTAAATAAATTATTAAACCTCAAGTAATCTAAAGCAAGATAATTAAACATTGCTTATCATTATTGTTTACTAACAATATTTATAGCAAGTAGTATGTCATACCAAGCCATTTAATTATACTAGATTTTTAACACGTGCATTTCTTATTTCTTATTTTATAAAAGAATATTCTTTTTAAAATTCATTAAAGAATTGCATATATTAAATCACCTATTGAAATATTATGATAATTTAATTATTGAACATTTGAAGTAGTATATATACTTTTCATACTTTATTGAGGATGAAAGTCATAACGGATATTTGCATTATTGTTATTGATTATTTAAAATATATGAAATAGAACTTCTTGATAATCATATAAAAATTAATAAATTAAAATTTATTGAACAAAATGATAAATCCCAAATTTATATCTACTTGTTCTCAGTCATCTACCATTTTAAATTTTCAATACTAAAAAACCATATAATTATGTATATAATTTTTTTTATTTTGTTAGATATTACATTAAATTGGGGGAGGGGAGTGCGACCTTATGGGAATGGAACACATGCCTTAACCTTTTGAGCTATGCTCGTGTTAACGTATATAATCTTTCTATTTATTGTTAGAGGATTGTTTCATGTTTGAAAAGTATAAAATGCTCTCTTACACATATATGGGAAGGATAGTAGCTTCTTCTTTGAACCAGGTCATAATAGAGAAAATTATTATAAATTATATGAATACTAATACTTGGCCAAATGAACACCTTACGAACTCAAAAAATTACAGACGATATGATATTTTTATAATCTGCAATTTGATTTTCAAAACCACTATAAAGTTTGTTAACTTATGCATTTGTATCACAAAACATATAAAAAAAATTCCTTGAAAAATAACAACTAACCCATACAACCACCAATAGATTCCTGAACCAAATCAGAAAGAGATGTTTTATATCATCACCTTCCTAAGCGTGAGTTCTATATCATCTAGGATTTGTTTGTAGAACTCTTAATTTTAGCATTTGTGTGTTTAGTTGGAGCATTCTAACCACACCAGAGAAGGTGATATGAAACCCTAGAAAATTGAAATAGAAACCCTTTGAAAGACAAAGAATCCCTAGATGCAAATCCTAAAACCCCAAAGACAATAAGGCAACACCCTTAGAAAACAACAAGAAGAAGATTATTCCAATGATCTAATACCTTGAAATAAGAGAACTTGTTCTTATTTCATGATCGAAACAATCCACAAACACAATAGATCAAGTTATGATTGAATGTTTCTAAAACATGCAACCTAGAACAAGGCTACAAAATACAAGGTAAAATCAACCAAGCAATAAGCAAAACAAAGCCATTTTATATCATTTTAATTCTTTGACATTTGGGGCTGGGATGATTCATATCAGAAGGACTCGACTGCAAAAGTTTCTTCTCATTCCATCCACCTATTTATCACCAAATCAGTGTTTCTTATAATGCCAGAAGAACATGTAACACCATAACATCTTAAGAGGTTTAAGTTTGGTAATTAATGAGAGGAGATGAAGAGTTTTTGTATATAGATAGATAATAAGAAAAATAAGACTGTCGTTTCAGTTTTCGAATTGAAGGCTTTGCTATTTAAAGTTATTTAAACAGTTTTTTACAATCTACGACATAATTTACATTTAAAAGTTTTATAGATTATAAACAATAATATATATGACTTTCCAATGGAAAACTCTTTAATTTTAAGATTTCAGAAAGGGCAATTTTGTCTAAAAAAAGCTTCTTCGAGTTAGCCTCTTTTGATATAGTAGAGATAGAGATATTTTTAAAAATTTCTATTTTAATAACGTGGTTTTTCAAAAATGGGTAAATGCTATTTTTTTAATTATATATAATTTAATGGTTTAAAACCACTTCAGTCTTATTTTCTATTAAAATATCATAATGATCTTAATATTTAAGAAGGTAAAGTTTTTTTTTTTTTTAATTTTTAACTACGTCTTGTGAAATATTTAAAATGAACGTAACTGTTATTTTACTTCTCCAAATAAATATATGATATGAAACACTATTTCTTATTTTTGTAGAGAAAAATAAAAGAAAAGGAGATAAGAAAGTATTTTGAAACAAAATTTGATGCTGATTACCAAATAACTTTTTTATAACAATGATTACCAAAGACCTTCGATCAACTATGATTTGAACCGTAACTATTCTATTTATAAACAAAAAAGTTTTTATTTTGATATAAATCAAGTAGTATAGCATCAAATATCTAGATATTACAACAAAAAGAAAAGTTAAACTAAACACAATTATACTACTACATCAAGAATAAAAGTCTCTAATGATTAGAAGTGCTATTAATAGATAATCTAAAATAACGAAGAATAAATTAAACCTTTCGGACCAAACACTTCAAACTTTGAACTAACTATTACATATATACATTGAAGCGTAAATACTAGTTGTTTCCAACCCTCTTTATTAGCACCTTCCTATTGTAAACATACCACACAACCGGTATTATAGAATTTTTCAAACTAGGGACGGACATGACTAAGGACTAGGGGGCACGTGCCCCCCTCACTTCCTTTCACCTTTTTTTTCTTCATATATATATATATATAATATTAATTTATACTTAACCATTATTGTAATTTTAATATATAATTTTCATTGTTTATCTCTAGCACATTATTTTAATTTACAAATAAATTTTTCCTATTGATTTTTTTTCAATTTTTCAAATTTTAAAAAATAGTATTTTATGGATTGAAATTTTCAAAATAGTAAAAAAAAAAATTCAAGAATAACATTTTTTCCCCTTTTTTTTAACTCAAATCAATCATTAAACTCAACCTACACATACCTCTAAGAAAATGTCATTTTTAAAACTTTTAAAAATATTTGCTATTTTTTAAAATAGCAATTCAAAAAGTGTCATCTAGTAGAATTTCTCATAAAAAATGTAACATCCCGTGTTTTCGGTAAGTTTTAAGTTAAATAAATATTATTTCTCTTAGTATAATATTTATTGGAATCAAGACAAGTGATGGTAATTAATATTTAAATTTCTTTTTCAGGAATTAAATATTAAATATTATTTTTATTTTTTATTATTGGAGTTTTTAAAAAAAAAAAAGGGAAAACGTGGCTTAGGAGTGAAAAGGAAAAAAGGGGAAAAGAATTGGTCTTCCATTCATCTGAACGTGAAAGACAGAGACAGAAAGGTAGGGCTTCATCTTCTTCCTCCTCTTTTCCTCTTTGATTCCACCATGGGAGACCTCCTCTTTTCATCATGTTGGGTGGTAATTGTGATGGTGAAGCTTTGGGAAGAAAGTTAAAGGTTCTGGTTCAAGAACGAATTCAAGGTAAATAGCTTTCTCCTTTCAAATCTGAAATTTTCTTTCGTTATCGGAATTAAAACTCATCCAAAACAAATTCCCTTCACTTTTTCTTAAATTCTTCATCCATTGTTCAAGATCCATCAAACCCTAGAAACCCTAATCTCTTCCCTATTAGAAAAACTCTTTTTACCTAATCTTTCTAACACCAAACAACACGCCGGAAGACTTAACGGGGCCGCCGTGCCGCTGCCTTAGTAGCAGTGGCGGCAGCAGCCAAAAAGGCTGTTGCCAGCCGCAACAATGAACAACCCCAAAGGGTTGTCTGTGTTGCTTTTTCCCATTCTGTTTCGTGTGTTGTTTGTAGTATTTTTCCTTTATACTTTTAGGTATTTTAGGATAGATTTTTAAGTAGTTTAAGTGCCTTTTTAGGTTCTTAAATTACTCGGGAAAGAAGTTCAAAGTGTTGGGGAACTTAGCTTGAAAAGGTGAGTGGAATTGTGTTAAACACTAAATTGTTTCATGTTTGTTTTTTTCTTTTTCTCTGATATTGAGCATGTAAATGGGTGTTTAGAACCATGCTAAAGATTTTTAGGGTCTGAGTAAATAATTCAAGAACTTGGAATAAAAGTATGTTAAAATTTGGAATGAAAAGAGCAAAATTTGACTATTGATAGCAATTTTGGTGAACTGAAACTAAGAGTTTTCTTGACTTTATTTGGGTGTCTAAGAATGTTTATGAACATTTTATTTTAGATAAACCTTGCTGATCGTGTTTACCATGAATAAATGATTAGTGCCCACTAAGTCGACGCTTTTGCTTAGGTGGTTATATAATTATGATTTGAACTCCGAATTGACTGTGTATTGTTTTTAGATGTTTAGGTGTGATTTTGAGAGTGTATTTATAGCCTTTATGCCGATGGAATTTAGTTAGAATTATAATAGATTTAGAATTTCCGAAAAAGGAGCGAAACTACACTAGTTTAGGCTAGTTTCGCTTTTAGATTTGACAATTGTTGGGAGTTGTTGGAAGTGATCCCAAAGTGGTATTTTGGGTTATTTTGGGACATTTTAGAGTGATTTAAAAGTGAATTTTCCAGAATTTAAGTTTATGGAATTTCGGCCTAAAAAGAGAGTTGTTTTGAGAAATTTAAGCTTAGACTTATTTGAGCATCATGGTAGTGATGTTGTAATATCATATTACTTAAATACCTCAAGTAATATGGTAGTAGGTTCACATTAAGCAAATGTGTTGCTTAATGAGGAATATTGTCGTTAAAGGAGATTATATGGTCGTGCACAACTCTATAGCACTTAACAGGGCAGGTTTATTCCATCCGTACAATGGAAAAGAATATTTTTCTCTTCGGGATTTACATTGTGAAAAAGTGTTTAAATTCCTTATTGAGCGTAGTCTCTCTTTGTTTGGGACAAAGAGGAGATTAGAGATAATAGAGGAAGTTTTAAATCGAAAGGTTTTAAATTGAGAAAAGTGTGTTTAAAACTGTTTCGAGTGTGTTATCTGGTTAATTTGAGGATTAAGAGATACACGTATGTATTGGAATGCTGTGATTAGATTCCGAATGTTTGAAGTAAGTGAACTTTCGGAAGACGGTGAGGCCGATTATGGACTTAAAGTCTTAGAAAAATCTCTCATGGCAAGATTTTATTTTTAACATTTTTCTACTTATTGGGCGTAGCCTTATGATGCTACAAATATTTTTTTTCAGGTTAAGGAAAGAAGAAACTCGGTGGCTAATGATGTTCGAGGCGGGTGATCGGTTGGCATGGATTTGTACGTCGGCGAGATTTACCTTTCTTTCTATTTATTTTTGGGATTTGATATGGATCATGTTTTGTTTTGTTGAACCAAGTGAAGTAGCTCAATTTTAGTTTGAGCATTTTTCTTTGATAATGTAACGTTCCATTAATTTTGAAGTGAATTTTTTTTTTATTTAATGTTATTTATGTATTTATTTATTTCAATTTATGTGTTTAGTTTAATTATTATTTTTGTAATTTAGAAATTTAGTAGTTAATTTCGCCCGAAATTCTTTTAATCGTTTTAATACTTTAAATTCGCTTCGGTGACATTAATAATTATTAATAGGCCAATTAATAATTATTAATCACCTTTAGATTAATTTAAGAGCTTCAGGTTTCGATTCATAAGTCAAAAGTCATAAAAGGACGCAATCGTCATTTTCAATTTCTTAAAATATCTAAAATTACTATTCACTTATTCTTTAAATATCACCAAATGGACCAAGTTGCCTTCATCTTTCTCTTCCTTTCCTTCTTCTTGTCGTGGGTTTCATCCACCATGGATGTGAATTTTCTTTTCTTTGTTTCTCATTCGTTTCTCGATAAATCGGCTTGATTTCGGTTGCGTTGGATTGGTAGGGACGAGGGCTACCTATCCAACCTACCTTTTCGGAGTTTCCCTGTTCTCTAAGGGAAGTTCCAAAAAGTAAGTTTTCAAAACTTTTTATATAGATTTGTTCATTTTTTATTATAAATGAGTTTCGAAGTTGAAATCATGAATTTCTATCATGGAAATTGACGATTTTGAGCCCGGATTTTCGAAAAACACTATTCACCTGAAAACACTATTCATCCAAAATTACTATTCATTCGAAATCACTATTCACCCGAAAATGCACACTTGTTCTCATCTTAGTTATGAGTTGTAATATGTTGTGCAATTAGTGAATTGTAGGTGCGATTGCTCGGTTGTTGTTTCGTGGGAAATTGGAGACTTGGAGCAAATCTTTTATTTTTGCTAAGGTGAGAATAATTAGGATTTAAAGTAACTATAGAAAGCGAATAAGTATATGA
The DNA here is from genome assembly GCA_028015215.1 of Gynostemma pentaphyllum. Taxonomy (NCBI): domain Eukaryota; kingdom Viridiplantae; phylum Streptophyta; class Magnoliopsida; order Cucurbitales; family Cucurbitaceae; genus Gynostemma; species Gynostemma pentaphyllum. The sequence continues at coordinate 32,239,064 of CM051346.1, forward strand.
TTTGTAGAATTTGAAACTAAGACTAGGATTCGAATCTAAGATAGAGGGAAGTGAGTTAGTGCCCTTAGGATTAGGAGTTAATCCTTTAAGTGAGAACTTAGGAGTTCTCGAGGAAAACATTGAATCTTAGAAATTTCTAAGTTAGATTTGTTTCGAAGCTTAGGATGGATTATTGGAAGTTAAAATATCCAAACTTTTATATAGAACAATTAATAGAACCTCGGATTATATTGGAAGTTTAGAATCCGTGAAGGAATAGATTAATCGTTTCAGATATGATTTACTTTTATTAATGTAGCGGAGTTTGATTTACATATCGTTCTTCCGGAATTTCCTATTTATTTTATTTTATGTCTTTTACTTTATGCCCATTTATCTTATGCTTGTTTCAGCTACTTTAATATTCGCACTTTACGTTTATTTACTTTTGCGAGCATACCATAACATCTCGCATCATAACATATTGCACCATAACATCTCGCATTATTGAAAGGAAGGGGAGAATGTTGGACCCTACGGGGAATGTCCGCATCACCTTCATAGAAAAAGAAAGGAAAGTGAAAAAGAAAAGAAAGGTTAATGGTGGATACTACGGGAAATGTCCACGTTAACTTCATGCATAAGGTTGAATGGTGGATGCTACGGGAAATGTCCACGTTACCTTCATGCATAAGGTTGAATGGTGGATGCTACGGGAAATGTCCATGTTACCTTCATTTCATGCATAAAGGGCGAATGTGAATCCTACGGGATGTTCTCATTATCTTCATGCATATGATCGATGGAATAGAGAATCGAGATGTTATATTTATGTAAAGTTTATTTACTTTTCTTATTTATGTTGTAATAAGTTAATGGATGAGAATTTGACTACGAGTGTTAGTAATATCATCATTTGGAGATTATAGAATGAAATTACCTAGAGTTTGAAGAACTTTAGGATTGATTGTGTCAGATTAATTGGACACAAATCGGAACACGAGTTTGAGGTCTATCTTTACTTTTTATTCTTATTATTCTCAATGGGCTTAAGTTGTTAGTTCATGATATTACAAAAATTTCAGGTAATGCCCTGACTAGAGGTCGTGGGAAAGGAGATGGTGCGGCATGATCAAGGGATGATGATCTCGAGATGGACTAAGTGTTATGTAAAAGTCCATGGACTGAGTTTCTGAATTTTACCCATTTCAGGATTTGTACAATTGTATATAGCTCTTAAGAGCTTTTGTCTTTACTTTTGATTATAAATCATTTTGAACTCCTAGATAGGAACTTAATGTTCCTTGTGTATTTTAGATTTTGAAATTAAGATGTAAATAGGTTTTGGCTAGCCAATTTTCAAACATAATCACGCCATTTTTCTTAAAATATAAAGACTTCCGCTGTGTTTTCTAATTTAAATTATTTAAAAGTGATGAGTCGTCACAGATAACATTTTAAAGATTGTCTTTGGTTAAAATGACTTTATGTTTTAAATTACACCGATTAGTTGTGAACATTTTAATGATTTGTTTTAAGTGAGAAAAACTCTGATTTGATAATTAATTACTTCCGCTGTCTTTATATTATGAATTCCACATGTTTTCGGATTTTGAAAATTTTGGGTTGTTACAAAAAATTTCAACACTGAGTAATTATAAGTAAAACTTTATTTACTTTACTTTTTGTATTGAAATAAAAATTATTATTTATTTTATTTTATAATTTATGTTTCATTTGAGAATAACTAAAAATGTAAAAAAAAAAATATTGAATTAATATATATCAATTTAATTGACCAAAAACTAAAAATGGTAGAAACTGGAAAAAAAAAAATACAAACTAGAAAATGAATAGAGTTTCTTCAATGGTTCTCATGAAAAAATTATATTATCAATAAAAAAACAAGTTAAAAAAAAAGGATTGAATTGAATATAGGGGTGAAAGCTAAAACCCCGACCCCGCTTCTCTGCCCCGCCCCTGACAAATCCACCTAATAAACGAGGCAGGGGCAGGGGCAGGGCGGGAGAATTTTTTTTCCCAAACGGGGCAGGGGATTCCCCCCCCCCCCCATTTACACCCCGCCTCGCCCCTTTTATCTACTTTATTTTTATTTTTTTGTAATTTAAATTTTCTAGGTTTATTTTGATATGGATTATGATGAAAAGTTTTATTTGTGTTAATTTATGCTCTATTATGCACTATTATCATTGAAAAATTGAATTTTGAATATAAAAAAAATATACGAAATCATGCATTTTTAACAATTTCCCCTACACCATTTAGCCCCTGCCCCGCCCCGCCCCCTTTTAATAAATGGGGTGGGGTCCGGGGCAAGGGATAAAGATGATTGGGGCGGGGCGGGGTGAGGAAAAAAAACGTTAAACGGGGTGGGGTATAAACGGGGTACCCCATTTACACCCCTCCCCGCCCCATTTACACCCCTAATTGAATATTTGATTTTACTATTATATAGTGCCCCCTCTAAATTGTTATGCTAGATCCTCACTGTTCCAAACCCACCTTAATTTATAGTAGAGAAAGAGGAGTTGGAAAGGTTAAAGGAAGACGAAGGGATAATTGATAATAACATGTAACTGACAATACCATTATTCTCATGTGCACTTTTTTTAAAATAAAATAACATTCAATTTTTATGGAGTAGAAAAGGCCCTTAACCATGAAGTTCTAATTTTATTGTTAGATGATGGAATGTATTCCACGCCAGTTTCTTTTTATTTTAATAATTACTTTTATTTTCTATTTTTTTTACTAAGTATTAAATGAAAAAGAATGAACTACAACTTTAGTGTTGATGAAATTGTGTATTCCCATACGTTGGTTTCTTTCTTTCTTCATTTTTTATCTAATCTTTATTTATAATTACTTTAAAATTTTAATGACAGATTTAATTAAGAGATAATTAAGAAAATAGTTACTTTTTCTTATGTTGTTTAAAAAATTAGCCACATCTCATCATTTATCATATTTTAGTCACCAATTATTTTTTGCTTTTTCATTATGCCTTTTATACCCTTAGTGTAATGATTATTTCATTTGATTTTCTAATGTAATTATTCTCATGACTCTCTCTCTTCGTTTTCTTTATTTTCAAATTTATCTTCCCAATGTAATTATTTTCAATTATTCTCCCTCTTCAATTTCCCCAAATTTAATTGTTTTTCCCTCTCATTACTCCATACATTCAGATTTTAAATCCTTTATTTTGTTCTTGCATTTAAAAAAGAAGTTTATAAACTTAAAATCAATATACTATATGTATTGTACTTAATATACTATATTTTACATAATACACTGTACGTATGATATAATATAATATATTGTACGTTTTATTCCTTCATTTTACATAATATACTGTATGTATTGTATAGTTAATATTGTTATACTAGATCTAAACTTTCTTGAGAAAAAAATGGAGAGAAAGCATTAATATGAAAATATGCAAATTTGTGAAAATAAAAAATGAGAGAGAAACATATATTTGGTGGGAAAAGAAAAAAAGGAGAGATGGAGAGAGAGAAGAAAATGAAAAGAAAACGAGAGAGAGAAAGTCAAAAGAATAGGGAAGATGAAAAGATGATTGATGTGATAGATGTACGGAAAATAGTGGGAGGGTTTTTTTAGTAAATTTGTTTTCTTCTATGGCTATTTGGTTTTATTTTTGGACAAATGGCTAAAAAGTGATATAAAGTGTACTTACATGGCCATTTTCATAGATAACCCTTTAATTAATTTGAGAGAGTATAACAATATAGTAAAATTAGAAGGGAGAGAAAAGAAGTTTTAATGGCTGGCATTATTGTAAATATTAAGAACAGGATATGGATAATTTGTCTAAAAATGTTTCTAAAACTTCCCCTCTTTTATATATTAAGGATTTGTATAACATTAACTAAAGGTAATATTTTATGTTATATTAGTAGGAAAAAAATATTAAATATTATTTTAAAATTTGATTGATAAATTTATATTTATAAAATTATAAAATTTTGAAATCTATAATTAATACTACTAATATGTATCATATGAAAAAAAAAGCCTTCTAAAATGTGGGGTCTTAGGAGTTCACCTCTTACGCTTATAGCTTTAGCCGACTCTGTAAGACTTTAATTTTAATAACATGAAATGATAAATCCCATGATATTTGGAAGTCATGATTTTCACTATAACAATAATATAACATACCGTTATTCAGAAAAACTCGATAAACGCAGTAGATGAATTTGGTGTAGATGAGTCCGAGTTTCTCTCTCTATTACCCACTTTAATAGTACAACATCGATGGAGCATAATGTACAATTTATTGATGTTAATCATGGTTAGGTTGAGAGAGGACCAAGACTCATATTTATAGAGACCAAGAGGTGTCAAGTCAATAGACAATTTGTAAGGTTATGTCTTTTCCATCAAAAGACATAACCATTTAATGAGTCATAACTTTTCATTATGGAATCAGTGGACACATTAGGGAGATGTGTCCTTCCACCAATAACTAAATGGATTTAATCATTAATTAATTATTAAACCGCTAATTATTATTATTTGGGTCACAATAATTTCTTACATTCTCCCACTTGACCCATATGATATTTCCTTAAAGGTTCGATAAATAAAACAATCATAATGCGCACATAAGTATATTAAATCCTTCTTTTCATTAGCTATAACATAAATCGTTATCAAGCAAAAATACTAATATGAGTCATGGCGGTCGTACAATATATATAGTTTACGCAGTCTCTTCCATGTACTACAATACTAGCAGTTTTATTCAATATGATCGGTGAAGAAAAGTGCATTAATGGTCCATGCTATAAAAGACTTTATTGGAGACAATTCTTGTTAAACATTAACTTTATTTCATTCATGTATATACCAATTAATTGTGACGACCCATCACTTTTAAATAAATTAAATCAGAGAAAACAGCGGAAGTTTTTTATTTTAAGAAAATTGGTGTGATTATGTTTGAAAATAGGCTAGCCAAAACCTGTTTACATCTTAAATTCAAATATCTAAAAACACAAGGAACATTAAGTTCCTATCAAGAGTTCAAAATGATTTATAAACATAAAAGTAAAGACAAAAGCTCTTAAGAGCCATTTACAAATATACAACTCCAAAATTTTATAAAATTCACAAAACCATGTACATGGATTTTTACAACTACTTAGTCCATCTCGAAATCATCACCCTCTCGATCAAGCGCGCACCAGCTCCTCTCCCACGATCCCAAACATTACCTGAAATGTTTGTAATATCATGAGCTAACAAACTAAGCCCAGTGAGAATAATAAGAATAAAAAGTAAAAATAGACCTCAAACTCGCATTTCGATTTGTGTCCAATTAATTTGACACCAATCACTCCTAAAGTCCTCCAACTCTAGGTAATTTCATTTTATATTCTCTAAAGGATGATATTACTAATAATCATAGTCAATACTCATCCATTATCAATGTTATGACATAAGTAAGAAAAGTAAATATTCTTTGCATAAAATATAACATCTCAATTCTCTATATCATCAATCATATGCAATATAGGGTTCGCATATACCCTTATGCATGAATGAAGTAATGTGTCAATCCCGTAGGATACCATTCACTCCTTTTTCATCTAGAGTAATGAGCAAATCTCGTAGGATCCCATTCGTCTCTTTTTCACTTAGAGTAATGAGCAGATCCCGTAGGATCCCATTCGTCTCTTTTTCACTTAGAGTAATGAGCAGATCCCGTAGGATCTCATTCGTCTCTTTTTCACTTTCGTTTCTTTTTCACTTTCTTTTCTTTTTCACTTGCTTTCTCTTTCACTTACTTTCTCTTTTTCATTTCTTTTTCATAAATGATGCGATAATGATATGGTGCAAATGATATGCATATGCTTGCATATCTGGTAAAAGTAAATAAATAAAATGCGGAATTAAAATAGTCGATGCAATCATAAAGTAAAGGCATAAAATAAAGGACATAAAGTGAATGACATAAAGTAAAATAAATAGTAATCTAGGACGAACGATGTGTCGATCGAACTCCGGTATCAATAATAAGAGTAGAATCATAACGTAAACGATTAACCTAACCTTCAAGGATTCTAAACTTCCAATATAATCCGAGGTTCTTTTAATCGTTCTAAATACAAGTTTGGATCTTTTAACCTCCAATGATCCATCCTAAACTTCGAAACGAATCTAACTTAGAACTTTCTAAGGTTCAATGCTTTCCTCGAGAACTCCTAAGTTCTCACTTAAAGAACTAGCTCCTAATCCTAGGGTACTAGCTCATTCCCTCTATTCTTAGATTCGGTTTCTAGTCTTAGTTTCAAATGCTACAAACCTTCATACTCATTCGCTTTCTATAGTTACTTTAAATCCTGACTATTCTCATCTTAGCCAAATAAGATTTCGCTCCAAGTTTCCGAAAGCACGATCAAACAATGATCCAAAACACCTACAATTAATTACATCTAACAATTAATAAATAAACATACATCGACCAATTAACATCTAAAAGCTCAAAAAAACGAACAACACCATAAACCCCACTATGAGGTTCTCGGCCCCCCCCATGAAAAGTGGGTCTCGGGTTTGGTTTTCCGGCTTTTAGGTACTTTAGAGGTGTTTCGAGTTGGTTTCAAACAAACGCGATATTCCCGAATTGAATTTAAATAAACAATAATTCAACAATAAATAACTCATAATCAAACCCAAAAAGGTAAATTTCAAACGGGAAGGGTTTCGACTGAAACTCGATTTTAGGGTTAAGGGAAAGTTTCCAAAAACTCTTAAAACTACTCCAGTATTTACAAACACCGAGTTTCCCGACAATAAATCGAAGAATCAAAATGAAAACTCCATTAAAACACTATTTGGAGCTTAGGGTTTGAATATGAACTTATCGAGAACTCCGTGGATCTCGAGCGAAAAGCACGACAGTTAGGTGAAAAAGAATCCTAGACTCGAGGGCTTTCCGTTGCAACCGAAATCGAGCCGATCCGCCGAGAAACGAGCAAAACCCAAAAAAAATCTCCTTCCCCCCTTCATAGCCATGGTTTTGGGATGAAAAAGGATGAGAAAAATGAAGACTTTTGGTCAAAGGGGTATATTTAAAGATGAATGAATAATGTTTTGATATTTTTAAGAAATCGGAAATGACGGTTGCGTCCTTTTTTGACTTTTGACTTCTAAAACGAAACTCGATGCTCTTAAATAAATCTAAAGGTGATTAATAATTATTAATTGGCCTATTAATAATTATTAATGTCACCGAAGCGAAATTTAAAGTATTAAAACGATTAAAAGAATTTCGGACGAAATTAACTACTAAGATCGAAATTACAAAAATAATAATTAAACTAAATATGTAAATTGAAATAATTCAATAACTAAATAACATTAAATAAAATAAAATAAATTTCACTTCAAAATAACGGGACGTTACATTAATTAAATGAGCTCAGAGTGTTAGAAAATAAGATTATAATCATTAATGACGTCCAATAATACCCATCCTTTCAAATGTGTTTCATTATATACTTTTGGTGGCAATCATTTCGATAATGGATCAACAATCATCATATGGTGCTAAAATGTTCTATTGACACTCTTTGTTTCTGAACTTTTCCTTAACAGCACATTATTTTATCTTCATGTATTTTGCACTCTTTAAATACTTTGCGATACTATTACATTATTTTCAGCGACTTGATAATAGTGTTGACAACTTCAAATCCTGAAATAAGATTTCACAACCATAAATATCATGAACTGTGGCCTCAAAGCACGCCACAAACGCATAAATAATACTATAAATTTGTTTATCGTTCCAATTCATTCTTGAATCATTGCATAAGGCTCAATTAATCTCCCTTCCGAATTGGAACTATACTTGTTGAACTATAATTGGTTTCATTTTATAATTGGTTTCATTTTATGGTGTTCTCTATAAAACCAAAGAAATTATGGTATCATTAAACTTTAGTATCATTGTCAGGAGGCTTTGTCTGAATCCTTTTATTGATATCTTTAATTTTACCGTATTCACACATTTAATGCTTTGAGTCATAAATCAAGATTGAAACAATCATGAACACTCAATGTATATCTAAGTTCTCCTTTGGGTGATACAAAGATATACATAAATAAATTATGATGCTAATTTAAGTTTAACATAATTTGACAATTTTATATATTTTAATAAATACATTTGTAATCTTTGGATATACAAAATGCATCTTATAAAATATTTAATTATCAACAATAATGTTTATTAATTATAAGAACAATTAATCAGCCTTTGGGCGATTTAAAATTTTCTTATAATAATAAACTTCAATTTAACGTCCTATAAACTAATAACCATCAATAAAACTATTACATCATCAGCATCATAAAATTATGGGTAATTGAAAATAAAATTCTATGAAATTCAGTGAAATAAACTATAACCTATAATATTTGGTCACTTTGGTGACTAACAAATCTTTGTTATAAGTAATATAAATTGCATAAAATAATCTATCATATCTATAATTTTAATTTTCAATAAACTCATAAATTCAATCAATTAGTAAGTCAATAATAATCAAATGATTAAAAAAATCTTACATTATAAACATTATAATCTTATGAGTAATTTGAAACCTAAATTTACACAATTATATATAGACATTATGCTTTGGTCACTTTGGTGACTAAATCCACGATAAATTATTCATACACAAAATAATGACCAAACATAATATAAAACTTAAAATGGTCACACTTTAATAACTGACATTTGAACATAAATTCATCAAAATATTTGTGCTCCCAATAAATACGATAAGTGGAAAATTAAAATGAGCACATTTGAATCCTTGATATGTCAGTAGTAAATTCTATCATAAAATGCAATAAAAAAAATTTATACAATTCAAATAAATTATGAACATACAGAATTCCACGTTAATACTATTAAGTATTTATTAATAAAAAACACCTAACGCATAATACACCACATGTCCGGTCTTATTTTGGGCGTCCTCTTCATTCAATAGCAAATTTAAATAAACCAGAAAATATAATAAAACCAAATACTTGCCAATCATTTGGTATACTGGAAACTTATAATGCAAACTAAAAACAAATATGAGCAAATAAGATTAAAGACCAACCAATTTAATACAAAGTCAATTGAAATTGCTATTTGATGCATGTCAATTTAATCTTTAAATTGATGGCAGATTAAAAACTCAATGTATGGCCTACAGGTCACGCCCATAAATCCAAAATAATAATAAAAAAAATTATCTATAATGCATTAATTTTCAAAAGTCATCAAAAAGGTTATCAATTAAATTTGATAGACATGAGAAAAAGCATCAATTTTACTAACATTGATAAGTTGTTTTTGCTTTTCTGACGCCCTTTTCTTTTATTGACATTGAAAAAACTTTTTTTTTTTTACCTCCTTTCTTCCTCGTCTGACACCATTGGAATTATGAATAAATTGGCAACTCAAATTATTTTCCATACATCGTAAGGCTAACTTTCAATCTTTACTATTAAACTTTAAAATGGTTTAGCATTAAAGCAACGCAACGCAACAAAATAGTCACCATTCACTGTCACTTTATGCTTTCACCAAAGAAAACTTAAGGAAATCTCTGCCAATAGAAATCTCTCTCATCTTGCTTTGACCCATAAATGGTTTATGGAAGAAGCGCTGACAATATCATCATTTACAAGCAAAAAATTAATTTAAAATAATAAACTTGCATTGCAATCTTTCACTCCACTAATGCAAATCATCATTCCATGATCATTAATGAGTTAGTACAAACAAACTCTTTGAATAATCATAAAGGACAAATTTTGCCTTCTGCAAAATTTATAAACATCAACCGTAATGCATATTTTTTATATTCTCTTGTAGTTGATTCCAGTTGGCATGAACGACAAAAAAAAATTGCACTTTGAAACTAAAAAACCCCATTATTACTTACTATTATATACTTTGAAAAATCAAAATCTAATGTACACCTACTGCAGCGTTTGGATGATACATTGTAAGTGTGAGTTTGTCAATAATATGGGCTATTTCATAAAGATTCTTGAGAATTTTCAAAGCGCGGGTATTGATTTTAAGACAACTACTCGATATTCAAATACGAATTATGAATGAACAAAATAACTAAATTGCATAATCTTTATATAAGTAATTGGGAGAGAATTTAATCATTTCTTAAAACATGAAAGAATTATGTATGAATTTAATAGGAAATCATAAATTCTTCAACCATGCTTTGATACCACATGTAAGACTTTAATTTTAATAACATGAAACGATAAATCCCATGATGTTTGGAAGTCATGATTTTCACTATATGTAACGTCCCGTTATTTTGTGATAAAAAAAAAACTTTTATTTATTTTATTTTAATTTGAGTAATTAAAATTCATTTATTTATTATTAAATTAGAATTTAGTAATTTATTTCATTTTAATTCCTTTTAATGGTTTTATTTAGTTAAATACGTTTTAATTGTATTAATAATTATTAACGGGCCAATTAATAATTATTAATCACCATTGGGATAATTTGAGATGTTCGGGAATTGTTTTAAGCCAAAAGTCTTAAAAGGGCAAAGTTGTAATTACCCAATTTGCAAAATATCTAAAAATCACTATTTGCCTTCTTCTTTAAATGAACCTTTGACTTCACAATTGACCAAATTCTCTCATTTTCTTCTCCTCCAAGCCGTGAGCTTCAAAGGCCAAGGGAAGAAATTTTGATTTCGTTCGTTTCTTGCCCGATCGACTTGATTCCGGGTCCATTGGAAAGGTATCGATCCTACGATCCTTTTCCACCTAGCCTTCGTCCGTTTCTCTCGAGATCCGAGGAGTTCTCGGTAAGTTTCTCTTGAAACCCTAAGCTCCAAATAGTGTTTTAATGGAGTTTTGCTTGCTTTCTTTCGATTTCTTGCCGTAAAACTCGGTGTTTGTCAATTCGGGAGTAGTTTTAAGTGTTTTTGGAAACTATTCCATAACCCTAAAACCGAGTTTCAGTCGAAACCCTTTCCGTTTGAAATTTACCCTTTTGGGTTTGATTTTGGGTTAGAAATTAATGAATGAATGTTTGTTTAAATTCAATTCGGGAAAGGGATTAATGTTCAAAAACACTATTCATCGATACCCATTGAAATCGGGATTATCGAATTTGAATAAAACCAACTCAAAACGTATTTGAATTGCCAAAAAGCCGAAAAAACCAAGCCCGAGACTCGTTTTGATGATAGGGCCGTGGGCCTCTTTGTGGGTTTTATTGGGTTTTCGTTGCTTTGTATGTTTAGTAGTTGTTTGAATGATAGTTGGTTTCGTTATTGATTGTTACGATGTAATTCGTTTGTAGGTGTTTTTGAACTTCGTGGTTGATCGCTCCTTCGAACTTAGGAGCTAAATCATCTTATTATTAAGGTGAGAATGATTAGTATGTAAAGTAACTATAGAAAGCAAATGAGTGTAATGGTTTGTAGAGTATGGGATTAAGATTAGAATCCGAACCTAAGATTATAGGGTTGTGAGTTAGTGCCCTTAGGATTAAGAGTTAATCCTTTAAGGAGAATTTAGAAGTTCTCGAGAAAGACTTGAATCTTAGAAGATTCTAAGTTAGATTCGTTATGGAACTAAGGTTGGACCATTGGAAGTTAAAAGATCCAACTTGTAATTAAAACGGTTAATAGAACCTCGGATTATTTGGAAGTTTAGAATCCGGAGGGTATAGGTTAATCGTTTAAGTTATGTTTCTAATCTTATTATTGATATCGGAGTTCGATCGTCATATCGTTCGTCCGAGATTCTTATCTATATTTATCATTATGTCATTTACTTTATGCTCTTTACTTTATGTTGAATTCGATCTCTTTAATATTTGTACCTTACTTTATTTACTTTTACAAGCATATGCAAGCATATGCATAACATTTTGCACCATTATTTATTGTACCATAACATCTCGCATCAATGAAAAGAGAAAAGAAAAGAATGAAAGGAATGGTGGATGAGTTGAATACCCACGTTACCTTCATGCATAAGGAATGGTGGATGAGTTGAATACCCACGTTACCTTCATACATAAGGAATGGTGGATGAATTGAATACCCACGTTACCTTCATTTCATGCATAAATGGCGAATGCGTATCCTACGGGATGTACTCATTACTTTTATGCATTTGATAGATGAGAAAGAGAATCGAGATGTTATAATTTGCAAAGTTTATTTATATTTCTCATTTATGATATAACGAGTTTATGGATGAACAATAAGACTAAGTGTGCTAATTAGTATCATTTGGAGAACTTTAGGATTAGAATGTGTCAGTTTAAGTGGACACAAATCGAAATGCGAGTTTGAGGTCTATCTTTACTTTTTATGCTATTTATTCTCACTGGGCTTAGTTTGTTAGCTCATGATATTACAACCAATTTCAGGTAATGCCTTGGCTAGAGGTCGAGGAGAAGGAGGTGGTCTTTGCGTGATCGAGGGATGCCGACCTCGAGATGGACTAAAGGATTGTAAAGTTTATGTCTTATTTTGATGAATTTTAAGGAATTGTATCTTGTATTTGGCTCCTAAGAGCCTAATGTTGATGTTTTATGATATTATGTATTTGAACTCCTGATTTGGACTTAAAGTCCATGAGATTTGATTAGATTTGAAAATTAGGTTGTAAACAGGTTTTCGGCATGCCAATTTTCAAACAAAACCACGCCAATTTTTCGTAAATTAAAAGACTTCCGCTGTTTTCTCTGAATTTAATTTAATTTAATTTATTTAAAGTGACGGGTCGTCACACTATAACAATAATATAACATAAATAGAACATACCGTTATTCAGAAAAACTCGATAAACGCAGTAGATGAATTTGGTGTAGATGAGTCCGAGTTTCTTTCTCTATCACCCACTTTAATAGTACAACATCGATGGAGCATAATGTACACTTTATTGAGGTTAATCATGGTTGGGTTGAGAGAGGACCAAGACTCATATTTATAGAGGCCAATAGGTGTCAAATCAATAGACAATTTGTAAGTTTATGTCTTTTCCATTGAAAGACATAACCATTTAATGAGTCATGACCTTTCATTATGGAATCAGTGGACACATTAGGGAGATGTGTCCTTCCACCAATAACTAAATGGATTTAATCATTAATTAATTATAAAACCGCTAATTATTATCATTTTGGTCACAATAATTTCTTACAGGCCCTGCTCTCGTTGTGGATACAATTACATTGAAATATCTTATTAGCCTAGCTATGTATAAAAGACTAAATATGCATCTTAAGGATGTAGTCATTTCATATTTATATGACTTTCTTGATAATGATATATTTATGAAAATTCTGGAAGGATTTAAGATGTTGAAAGCATATAGTTCAAGTTCTCGGGAGATATAGTCAATCAAATTGCAAATATCATTATATAGGCTAAAACAATATGGACGAATGTGGTACAATCGTCTTAGAGAATATTTATTGAAAGAAGGTTATCAAAATAATTTTTTTCGTCCATGTGTTTATTATTAAATCACAATTAGGATTCACCAGTAATACTATATATGTTGATGACTTAAATATTATTGGAACTTCTGAAGAGCGTTCACAAACAATAAATTATCTTAGAATGGAAGTTGAGATGAAAGATCAAGGAAAAATAAAGTTTTTTCTTTGTTTACAAATTGAACATTTAGCAGATGAAATTTTTATTCATAAATCAACCTATACAGAAAAATGTTAAAATATTTTACATGGATGAAGTACATTCATTGACAACTCCAACGGTTGTTCATTCACTTGATGTGAAAAATGATATTTTCCGACCTTGGGAAGACAATGAAAAAATTATAGGTCATGAATTAATGTACCTTATTGCAATATGTATCTTGCTAATAATACACGACCAGATATAACATTTTCTGGTTAACTTATTAACTAAATATATTTCTTCTTCATCAAAGAGGCATGGGAACAAATTGAAACATGTATTTCGTTAGCTTCAAGGAACACTTGATATGAGCTTATTTGATTCTCATAAATCAAAATTTGAGTTATTTGGTTATGCAGATGCATGATACTTATTTGATCCACACAGAACTAGATCTCAAATAAGTTATTCATTTACATGCGAAAAGACTACTATCTCAGAAATCTATAAAGAAAAATAAAAACCACGTCTCAAAACCAAGCTGAAATTCTTGCTATACATGAAGCAAGTTGAGAGTGTATATAGTTAAGATAAATGACTCAGTGCATTTGTACATTATGTCGTTTATCATCCAATAAGAAAACTCTATCAGCATGATATAACGATAATACAACATTGTTTAGCTCAAATAAAAGAATGAAATATCAAAGAAGATAGAACAAAACATATTTCTTTGAAACTCTTTTTCACACACAATCTTTAAAAAATTGGTGATATCAATGTCCCATAAATGTGTTCAAAAGATAACTTAACCAATCTATTCACAATAACGTTACCAACGACATAATTTGAAAGGTTGGTACATGGCATCAGAATGCGACGTCTCAAAGATCTCAAATGATATGTGTATGAAAGGGAATGTGTTTTTAATGAGACAGTCCTTACTATATGAATTATGTATAACTTTTCCTTCATTATGATTTTTTTCGACATAGTTTTTCCTAGTAAGATATTCATATACAATGGACATGTAAGGGGGAGTGTTGTAAATATTTAGATGTTCTCATAACTCCCAATTGATACAAAATGTATAACCCCATGTAAGGCCCCAGGTTTGCGATTGGTTTTTTTTTTTAGTAAGAAACAATTTCATTGATAAATGAAACAATACAAAAGTACTCCCAAGGATTACAAAAAATTTCTTCAATTAGGGGCTATGATTGAAGAAGAGTAATTACAAAAAGAATTGGCCCTAGCCGACCATAAATAAGAAAACCTAACCAATAGATCCCAGAGATCAGAGTCATTGAGGGAGACTTCTTCAAAAATTCTTTTGTTTCTTTCCCACCAAACCAACCAAACCAAAGCCCTTATCGAGTTGCGCTAGAGAGAGGAAGCTTTACCACCCCACACAGAAAACCATGGAGAATAGCCTGGATATTAGAAGGGGGAGAACCCTGAACAGCAAAGATATTGAAAAGTTTACCCCATAAAATAGAAGTAAAAGGACAAGACCAAAACAAGTGGAGAGGATCTTCTTCTGTCGAGCAACAGAGGATACAACAGTTGGGGTTCCAAGCCATGGAGGGAAAACGCCTCTGAATTTTGTCATTAGTGTTAAGTCCACCATGAAAGAGTGTCCAGAGAAATACTTTAACTTTTTTCAAGTAATTATCCTTCCAAATGGCTGAAGAAATTTCTAGAGACAACCAAGGATCGCTCGCGGAGAGAGTTTTGAAGACACTCTTACACGAGAACTGATTATCATTCATTCCCATCCAAATTCTGGTATCCGAAGAGGAGGTGGGTAAGCAGCAACTAATGTTTGAAGAAAGGGAGGCAAAATCATCTACCTCTTAGTCTTTGAGGCCTCTTCTAAACATGATAGACCACGATTTACACACTAGGTCTCATAAGTTTGAAACAAGCACGGTAGGGTTGGAGGCAATTCTGAAGAGAGATGGAAAAGCTTGTCTCAAAAGAGGAGACCAATTATCTAGCCAGAATTGGATTGTAGAACCAGTGCCCAACTGAAGAAAAGAAAAAGAAGTCAAAAGATCTTCCAATTTTGTAATAGCCTTCCAATGACATCGAGAGGAGCAATAGCAATTGGCTTTAAATCCCTAACATTATTTGGAATACCATGTATCGCCTTATTGACCTTGGTCCAAAGGGCATCACCTTCAAGAGGGAACCTCAATAGCCATTTACTCAAAAAAGCCTCATTCCTCTTGGTCACATTTCCAACAGCCAAACCACCCAAATCCCGAGGCATAGAGAAAATCTCCCATTTAACCATATTACAACCATTGTCGTTGTTGCTGCCTTTCTAGAAGAAATCTCTAATCTTCTTATCAATCTGCTTAGCTATAGACACAAGGATGGCAAACACCGACAAATAGTAAGTTGGAAGGTTGTTGAGGACAGATTTAGTCAGGGTCAGTCTACCACCTTTAGAAAGCAAACAATTCTGCCCTTTTCTAACTCTTTTTAGAACTCTTTCAACAACAGGGTCCCAAAAGAAGGTACTACTTGGATTACCCCCCAAGGCCGGGAAGACCCAAATAATTCAGGGGAGGGTAGATGCTCTACAAGATAAGGAAACTGCCACTTCGTTGACTAGCTCATTAGTAAGGTTGATGCCAGCAATAGTAGATTTATCAAGGTTGAATTTTAATCCAGACATCTGTTTAAACACCCTGAGAACTGCCAACAGGTTCAGGTTCTTAGAATCCTCCCAGTCAATAAAAACCAGCGTATCATCAGCAAACTGCAAGTGCGACACCAAAAAGCTGGCCAACGAAAAGCCTCTGAAGAGCCCAAACCTTTCAGCATGGGAAATGAGCTTGCTAAGGGCATTAGCAACCAGGGTGAATAGAAAAGGGGAGAGGGGATCCCCCTGTCTCAGGCCTCTTGAAGCCTTAAACTTGGCTCTCGGCTTGCCATTAATGGTGATAAAGTAATTGATAGAAGAGAGACAACCCTTAATCCATGTCCTCCATCTACCACCAAAACTTTTAGCTTCCATAATAGCATCTAAGAAATCCCAATCAACTCTGTCATAGGCCTTCTCCAAGTCAAGCTTAAAAACCAGTCGTCTCTTCTTATATCTCCTCCAGAAGTCAACCACCTCATTAGCAATAAGGGTAGAATCACCAATCTGCCTATTACCAATAAAGGCATTTTGAAAGATAGAGATGGTCTTAGGGAGAACAATTTTCACCCTGTTCGCAAGTACTTTTGCTACAATCTTGTAGAGACCCATAACAAGGTTGATGGGTCTAAAATGTTTCACCATTTTTGCATCCATTTTTTATGGACAAGATAGATATAAGTTTCGTTGGTGAACGCATTGACTATTCCATTTTAAAAAAAAAACTCTTAGAACATCCTCAAAAAATCAGGCTTGAGGATGTTAGAACAGTTGTTAAAAAATTATGCAGCTGTAAAGACCCGACATTTCAGAGTAATAAATATACTTATTTAAAACAGCAGAAGACTCAATAAATATCCTTTATTGAAATATGCAAATTTACTAAATCAAGAAACACTTAATTTCAAACAATAACTTCGAAGTTCAAACTTTAAAACAAAACGATGATCCAAAACATGTTCTCAAATAATAAAATCTCAAAGACTTTCAGGATTGTCTCAAATCCCACAAATCGAAAACATATAAATAAAATATCAATAACTCAATAAAACCAAATAAAATCAATACTTTATTCAAAAATAACAACGAATAAATTAATCAATCGGCACTAGAACGAAATGAATCCTCATCTCTTCCACTTCATCAACCGCCACCTCTTGGTCCATTGTTACCTGAAAAAAAAAACAACAAATAGCACTGTGAGGCTAAAGCCAGTGAGAAAACGACTTAATCAAAGATGAAGTCTTAAATAGTGTCTAATAATTTAAACCGAGTTCTAAACGCTCATCACTCTCCAAAAACATCTAAGGCACAAATCACTTAAATTTCAAGTCTAAACTCGCTTACATGAATAGGCAATTCTCACTAATTCCATATTCAAGACCTTTAAGCATCAATTCTTCTTGGATCATCAATCCTTCTGTTCTCATAACCATAGTAAATATTCACACTTCTCGTAATCTCACTCTCATACACGAATAGGCAACACTACCAGGGTCCATATTCAAGGCAATATATAATACTTCCATACATGAATAGGCAACACTATCGGGTTCCAAATTCAAGGCAATATATAATACTTCCATACATGAATAGGCAACACTATCGGGTTCCATAGTCAAGGCAATATATAATACTTCTATACATGAATAGGCAACACTACCGGGTTCCATATTCAAGGCATAACTCACTATATTAACTCTAACTCAATCTCATGAGCTCAGTTAATTCAACACGTAATACACATAACTTCTCAATAACAAACACTTAACACATCCTAAATATTAATTATCACTACAATGACTAACAACTAAGAATTAGCACACAACACTCTCCAAAATCTCTTATGCTCAACGTCACTTAATCTCAATCTCAAGTGTTTACATGAATAGGCAATTAACTTAAATTCCATATTCAATGTTTATCAATATTTCTCACTTTACATGGATAGACAACTCTCACTAGTTTCTTACCGAAAACATCTCATTCACAAACTCCCAACATCCATACTAACATTTCCGATTACTAGAAACACTCTAAAATACAACACAATTGTTTTAACAAACCACTAAGAAGGCGGTCCCTCGGAACTACTATCACTTGTTAGTACTTGGTTATAGCCTTAACTATAACTGAAAATCCCCTAATGATTCATTCGTACGAGCAATGATCATTAGTACTCGGTTATGGACTTTTCCATAACTAAAATGACTAAGTGTTGAGCTTATAGCCTCAACACTAGTAAGCATATTTTTAACCGGCCATCAATCACAACATTATACACATGATAATGTTCAATAACATTCAGATATAAACATAAAAATATAGCAGCCCCAACTTATAACATTCAATTCTCAAAATTTCCGAAAAACGGGAAAACTATTGAAATACCAATTATTCAATTCTTATACTTTCTAAACCAATTCTCATGGAAAATGAGCATAAATAACTTCCAAAAATCCAAGAATTAGATTCATGCATATTGAGAATCAATTCGAAACTAAAATCATCAAATTCCACCGAAAAATGTCTAAACTAGTTCTAACTGAAAAGTTAATTCTCCCAATAGATTTTTCGATGTTTCCAATAAGATTTCTCATCCTAAAATTCCAGAATATAATGATTAATTATGTAGAATATATTTAGCTACGGTAAGAACCTTAGATTTCTCTAAAACTCCACCAATGATCAAACAATTAACTCACCTTGAAATTCGCTAAATCCAAACTTTAACGCTACTTTCCTCTATGAACCAAACCTGAAATGGAGGTCCTAAATAATTAAATAACATGCTAAAATATTCCCAAAAGGTACAAAAAGGTTTGGCGTTCGACGGCTCGAAGAACGGGGGGAAAAACAAATGACGAACGAATCGCCGTCAGGAATGGGACTGTCACGGCGCTGCTGTCCCCTTGCCGTGGCTGAACTGTGGCCTTCGGGTCATGGTTTGGTCGTGTTTTCAAGTTTTGGGTGATCGGTTTTGATGGGTTTTGGTTTTAGGCAAAGGAGATCAATACCGATTAAGGTTTAAGCTAAAGGTTGGAAATTGGAAAGCAATATGGAATGGGTTTCAAGGCAAAGTTCATGAAATTCATAATTTAATATTAAACTAAAAATCTCAGAATTTAAAGAGAATAAAGTTTGATTCAAATCACTCACCCAATGATAGAAAAACACGGAATCAGACTACTATCTTCGCTTATCAACTCTCCACGATCAAAACAAACACCTAACATCTACAATTGACGAACCAAACGTCAAATTCCATGGGTAAGGGGCGACGACAATGGAGAATTCAAAAAGGGAAGAAAATTTTACCTTCTTGATCAGAAAGACGATCTCCAACTACTCCAAATCCTAAATCGATACGCGGAACGACGAACAAACGAATCGAAACCCGGGTTTTCTTCTTGTGGGGTGGCGGCTTGGATGAGGAAGAGGAGAAAGTCTAAAAATTTGATAATGACAAATGGGAAGTCATCTTAGGTTAGAAATCCCGAGTTGTCATATTTACAAAACTGCCACTCACCTTAAAATGTCTATATCTTGATCACCGGTTCTCAGAACGATAAACCGTCAGTTGCATTGGAATAGTGACATCGAGATGATCAATTTAATGTCAAAATATTAATCAAATCACAAGGTTCAGATTTCGAAGTTTTCAGGAAAAATACCATAATACCCTTTTTGAAAGAACACGATATTTCTTCTCTAATTAATCGATCAAGCCTGATTAATATTATTTAAAAAAAATATTGATTTTAACTACCTCGTAACGGGGGGTTACAGAACTACCCACCTAAAAAGGCTTTTCATCCCCGAAAAGTTTTAGTGCACGGTAAAGGGTTGGACACTTAGTTCTCGTAACTTCTTTTCGCTCAACTAGCTTCTTCTTAGTTGTGATTCCTCCACAAAACTTTGACCAACTAGATGGTCTTATTTCTCAAAACTCGTTATTCCCTTGCCAAAATTTTTAATCGCCTATTTATAGGACAAATCTGCCTCTAACTCAGATGGTTCATACTCTATCACATGTGTAGGGTCGGCAACATAATTTCACTCTCTCTCTCTCTAAACTCTCTCTTTCTAAATGGTATCAAGAGCAGGAGATCCCAAGTTCGACTCTCCGTTGTGTCATTTGCTCTAATTTCCTCCCCATTTAAATATTCCACATGTTTGGGTCTTGTGCAAAATCCAAGCCCACATGTGAGGGGGAGTGTTGAGATATATGATTAAATTTACCTTGAACCATTGGTTTAAGCTTTTGGTTCAATTGGTGATTTAACATATTAAATATGTATCGACACATGAAACACATTATGAACACTAGATAACGATGGTGGCAAAGCCAACCTGCTAGTGGTCCAATCCTTTAATCTCGAAAGTACCAATGAACCGAGTGCTCAACTTCCCTTTCTTTATGAATCTCATCACACCTTTCATAGGTGCTATTTTCAAAACATGTGATTGCCAACTGAGAACTCAAGATCAGTTCTTCACTCTTCATAGCTTTTCTATCTAATCTGCGCAGTCTTCATTTGCTCCCTAATCACATCAATTGACTGGTCGTATCACTAGAGTACACTCTCAAAGCGTAAATTCAAATCTAATTAATTCATCTTAATCGACAATCTATCTAAAGATGAGAACCACACTGAGGTCTTAGCTCGATGCTTAAGGCATAACATGAATCATGTGATCATCTCAAAACGGCTCAGACGCTCTAGTCCGACTATAAAGTAGTAGTTACCTCATTTATATCTCAAGGCTTCCTCCATTACATCTGAACTTTTGTTCCCACTCAAAAATCCACTATTACACTCATCTGATAAAAGTAAAACAACTTGGTAGATCCATTGACCACTATCTCAAACTCAACAATAACCTCTACCGTCCTCGGTAAACCACTAACAATATCCATTTGATTTTCTTAACGTTTTTCGGAATAATAAGTAAAGTATGTGACAACATTATATCCTTCTCAACCTATCTCACGAATATTGAAGATTCACATTCTAATCATTAATCGTCTAGTGAGTTTCAATAAGTTTCTAATTACAAGATGGGTCCCTCTTTCCTCAAATCGATTGTAATGTTACTTTAAGAATTCTAGTCCGGTTCCAGATCTTCCTATAACTTATACTGAGTATTAACCTAATCTGAAGGGTGAAATGACTTTCTGCTAAAACATTGTCATCCTTTAAATTTTATCATGATGTTTCACTATACATCACCCAACCTTCCAATTCCACACTACGAAAAGAGACAAATTGGGTATCCAACCTTTCCTCAAAATCTGAAGGACTCACACAAAGTGTTAGAAACACATCCTTGAAGTTTCCCTCTAAATATCCTCCTTCAAACACTTGGTTGATCCAAGGACAAAGTTCTATCATATCATGGACCCTTAAATTGACTAAACATTAGCCCATGCTAAAAGATACGTACTCTTCCTCATAGGTCACTTTCTCTAACCCGTTGGTTAATCGTAACTCCTTAAATCTTTTATTTCCTTGCAAAGCAAAACAAGTGTCTCCCTAGCACCTTATTGATCCCTTAATGTTCTGTCCTTCTAATAGTGGATTCACCTCAAGGGTATATCCCAATGAATCATTAGATCCAAGCCACGACTTTCGGGTTTCTCAAAACTCACAATCCCAATTCGATGGTCAAACACCATGTGTTTTATAATTTACCAAACTATCGCATCACCTCATAAAAGTCACCAATACCACAATCCGACAACATTCCCTCCACTCCTTGAGTAGAAACAGACAGTTAACCCATGTGTTTTTCAAGGGGTGATTTTTTTGATAAATTGATCTCAAATATTCCAACACACATCAGTACACTCATCGTGTAATAGCTACAAGATTAGGGCGATGATAAATAATACATTCATTCGTTGTTCACATCGAGACCCTTCACGAAAAGTTCTAGCTTTCTCTATTGAGTGCCCACACTCTTTTAATTAAACACCATGCAAACCCATAACGTTAGTCACGTGTTCCACTAACGCGACTACTTAAGCAACCACGCAACTATAAAAATTTCATCACAATTTCATGATCAAAAAATCAATCTCTTAGAGTATCTCTACTTCATCGTATTCTACTAGTACCAGATCATCCTGTCTCAAAGTTTAGAGCTCATTCTCCAGCTTGCAATAAGATTTTATGCAATAATAATTGTCAAAGAACTTCATCTTTAGCCATTCTCATCTCAATGAAACAAAAGGATCCAAGGATCTCTAGGAATGAACTTCAATCATTAAATGATGTCATCAATTATTTAGTAGACCTCTCATTAGACTTTAATTCTATCTAGACAATGGATCTCATGTTCTTGCTCAACTCGAGTCACCCGATTCCTTCTACCACAAGATTGGTAGAGTTACCATTAATCTCTCTAGGAGTAAGTTTATTTCACTCCTTTAATTTTATTTCCTTCTTTGGCATACTCATAAGTTTATGGCTACTTTCCAACTTGCTGTATAATGTAGCTCATAATACTCTCATCGTGTCAATAAAACTAGTGGTACAACCACTGAAACAAACAACTACCTCACATTTCACTTTAAAAAAAAATATCGGGTCTACTTCCACAATCTTATATTTAAACTCTGCACGATTCCTTGATTCATAAGAATCGTCAGCTCATACTCACTTGAAAATCAAATTTCAATTCATCCTACACCACTAGAATTTAACACCATAGAAAGAAAAGGTTCCACTATTAACCTTCAATCTATTTAGGAAATTTATAAACTCGCGAGCTCTCTAAACTCTGGTTATACATCTACAAACCTTCTTAGCTCAATAAAACTCCCATTAAACTCCAACGAAGTGTATACATTATACACTATCAGCATTCTAGTCTCTTTAGAAATTGTACAAATGCACTAGTTGTTTATACTCACAATCCATGAAATCCTAACACAAACTAGGATCTCCAGTTTGTTCAATAAAGACAAAAATAAATCTTACTCGAGAACTGTGCCTTGCTCTAAAACTCAAGATTCACACTACGGCCTAAACCGTGTCTACGATTTTGGCCTCAATCTCTACCTCTACCAAGCATAAGTACAGGAGGCATCCTGTAACAACAACCAACTATCAATATCGAGACTTGATTAGTTTAAATGTCAAACAAATAATTATCATACTACTTGGACAAGGAATGAATAGTAGAGACTAATACTTGAGATACTTGGCGCCGATGAGTATAAACATGAGGTTCATGTTGAAAATGTATGTTTAACATATGAACTACAGAATCAAGAGGCCCTGATACCAACTGTAAAAACTCGACCTTTCAGAGTAATAAATATACTTATTTAAAATATCGGAAGACTCAATAAATATTCTTTATTGAAATATGCAAATTTACTAAATCAAGAAACACTTATTTTCAAACAATAACTCCGGAGTTCAAACTTTAAAACAAAACGATGATCCAAAACATGTTCTTAAATAATAAAATCTCAAAGACTTTCAGGATTGTCTCAAATCCCACAAATCAAAAATAACAACGAATAAATAAATCAATCGGCGCCGGCGCCACATGAACCCTCATCTCTTCCACTTCATCAACCGCCACCTCTCAGTCCATTGTTACCTGGAAAAAAAAAGATAGCACTATGAGGCTAAAGCCAGTGAGAAAACGACTTAATCAAAGATGAAGTCATAAATAGTCTCTAACAATTCAAACCTAGTTCTAAACGCTCATCACTCTCCTAAAACATCTAAGACACAAATTACTTAAATTTCAAGTCTCAACTCGCTTACATGAACAGGCAATTCTCACTAATTCCATATTCAAGACCTTTAACCATCAATTCTTCTTGTATCATCAATCCTTCTATTCTCATAACCATAGTAAATATTCACACTTCTCGTAATCTCACTCTCATACATGAATAGGCAACACTACTGGGTTCCATATTCAAGGCAATATATAATACTTCCATACATGAATAGGCAACACTATCGGGTTCCATATTCAAGGCAATATATAATACTTCCATACATGAATAGGCAACACTACCGGGTTCCATATTCAAGGAAATATATAGTACTTCCATATATGAATAGGCAATACTACCGGGTTCCATATTCAAGGCATAACTCACTATATTAACTCTAACTCAATCTCATGAGCTCAGTTAATTCAACACGTAATACCCATAACTTCTCAATAACAAACACTTAACACATCCTAAATATTAATTATCACTACAATGACTAACGACTAAGAATTAGCACACAACGCTCTCCAAAATCTCTTACGCTCAAAGCGTCACTTAATCTCAATCTCAAGTGTTTACATGAATAGGCAATTAACTTAAATTCCATATTCAAGGTTTATCAATATTTCTCACTTTACATGGATAGACAACTCTCACTAGTTTCTTACCCAAGACATCTCATTCACAAACTCTCAACATTCGTACTAACATTTTTTATTACTAGAGGCACTCTAAAATAACAACACAATTATTTTAACAAACCACTAAAAAGGTGGTCCCTTGGAACTACTATCACTTTAGTACCTGGTTATAGCCTTAACTATAACTGAAAATCCCCTAATGATTCATTCGTACGAGAAATGATCATTAGTACTTAGTTATGGACTTTTCCATAACTAAAATGACTAAGTGTTGAGCACGTAGCCTCAACACTAGTAAGCATATTTTTAACCGACCATCAATCTCATCAATCACAACATTATACACATGATAATGTTCAATAAAATTCAGATATAAACATAAAATATAGCATCCCCAACTTATAACATTCAATTCTCAAAATTTCTGAAAAACGGGAAAACTGCTGAAATACCAATTATTCAATTCTTATACTTTCTAAACCAATTCTCATGGAAAATGATCATAAATAACTTCCAAAAATCCCAGAATTAGATTCATGCACATTCGGAAACAATTCAAAACTAAAATCATCAAATTCCGCCGAAAAATGTCTAAACTAGTTCTAACCGAAAAGTTAATTCTCCCAATAGATTTTTCGGTGTTTCCAATAATATTTCTCATCCTAAAATTCCAGAATATCATGATTAAATATGTACAATAGATTTAGCTACAGTAAAAGCCTTAGATTTCTCTAAAACTCCACCAATGATCAAACCGTTAACTCACCTTTAAATTCGCTAAATTCGAACTTTAATGCTACTTTCCTCTACAAACCAGACCTGAAACGGAGGTCCTAACAAATTAAACTATGTGCTTAAACATTCCCAAAAGGTACAAAAAGGTTTGGCGTTCAACGGCTCGAAGAACGAGGAAAAACAAACGACGAACGAATCGCCGTCGAGAAGAGGACAGTCACGACGCTGCTGTCCCCTTGCCGTGGCTGAACCATGGCCTTTGGGTCATGGTTTGGTCGCATTTTCAAGTTTCGAGTGATCAGTTTTGATGGGTTTTGGTTTTAGGCAAAGAAGATCAATACCGATTAAGGTTTAAGCCAAAGGTTGGGAATTGGAAAGCAATATGGAATGGGTTTCAAGGCAAAGTTCATGAAATTCATAATTTAATATTAAACTAAAAATTCCAGAATTTAAAGAGAATAAAGATTGATCCAAATCACTCACCCAATGATAGGAAAACACGAAATCAGACTACTATCTTCGCCTATCGACTCTCTATGATCAAAACGAACACCTAACATCAACAATTGACAAGCCAAAGTCAAAATCCATGGGTAAAGGGCAGAGGTAATGGGGAATTCAGAAGGGAAGAAAATTTTACCTTCTTGATTGGAAAGACGATCCCCAACTACTCCAAATCCTATATCGATATGCGGAATGATGAGCAAACGACGAACAAACGAATCGAAACCCAGATTTTCTTCTTGAGGGGCGGCGTCTTGGATGAGGAAGAGGAGAAAGTCTAAAAATGTGAGAATGACAAATGGAAATTCATATTAGGTTAAAAATCCCAAGTTGCCATATTTACGAAACTGCCACTCACCTTAAAACGTCTATATCTTGATCACCGGGTCTCAGAATGACAAACCGTTAATTGTGTTGGAATCGTTACATCAAGATGATCAATTTCATTTCAAATTATTAATCAAATCACAAGGTCCAAATTTCAAAGTTTTCAGGAAAAATACCATTATACCCTTTTTGAAAGAACACGATATTTCTTTTCTAATTAATCGATCAATCCTGATTAATATTATTTAAAAAAAATATTGATTTTAACTACGTTGTAATAGGGCCTTATAGCAGTGAACGCATCTGTCCCCGGGCCTTTGA
This sequence comes from Gynostemma pentaphyllum, assembly GCA_028015215.1. Classification (NCBI taxonomy): domain Eukaryota; kingdom Viridiplantae; phylum Streptophyta; class Magnoliopsida; order Cucurbitales; family Cucurbitaceae; genus Gynostemma; species Gynostemma pentaphyllum. The sequence goes on from CM051346.1 coordinate 32,265,680, forward strand.
ATTACCAAGACAAGAGATGGCATTGAGGATTTCCTTTTCAAAAAACCGACTCTCCAGACTTCGAATGTCATTATCACCAAGTGGGGACCAGTCCAAATTCTCAGGAAGATATCTCATTCCACCGTCTTTAGAGTAAAGGTCTCAGAAAAAGTGTTATAGTCATCTTCAATCTCCTTATCAGTCAACAGAATAAAACCTTGCGTAGAGAGGATTTCAGCAATGAAAGCTTTGGATTTCCTTCCTGAGAGGCTTTTATGGAAGAACCCAGTATTTTCATCCCCCTCCTTTATCCACTGTTGTTTTAACTTCTAATTCCATCTGATGCTTTCATTAACCGAGATGTCCCACAGTTGTGATTTGGCTAAAGATCTATCATCTGCTTGAAAAGAATTTAACCCCTAAGTCTCCTCCAGCTTATTAAGAAAGGATATTAAAGAAAGCAAAACAGCTTTTTTAGAGATTATGTTCCCAAATACCTCAATGTTCCACCTTCTCAAAAACTTTTTCAGGAGCTTTAATCTGAAAAGGAGAGAATACCCCGCCCAACCTCTAACTGGAAAAGAATTCCAGAGGAAAGTATAAGAGAAGAGAAGGTAGGGTGAGAAAGCCATATATTTTCAAACCTAAAGGGGTGGGCCCCTAACTAATGCCTCCATAATTCAAGATAATGGGGAAGTGATAAGAAATCAGTCTTTCCTATCTAGAGACTCTGGCTTCAGCAAACAAATCCAACCACCTCTTGTTGAACAGGAATCTGTCAATGCGAGAGAGAGCACCAACCCCATTGAGATGGGACTAGGAGAACAAGCCATTGACCATTGGGGGATCTTCGAGCTCAAAATCGTCGATAAATTGATTGAAAAGCTTCATACTCTTCGTTATACCTCTGCCTATAGACTTTTCTGAGGACCATCTACAAACATTAAAATCACCTCCTAAAAGCCAAGGCCCATCACATAAACCCCCCAAAGCATACAGATCATCCCATAATTGGTTGTGTTCCTTGTAAATAGGCGGCCCATAAATTCCCGTGATCCAAAACTGAGAGGAGTCAGAAACCTCTAGGAGCATAGATAGAGAGAAAGCTCCTGAGAAAATTGTTAGGAATGGTGTCCTAGAACTTGTAATTATTTAATAAAGATAATTTATTTCGAATAAATTAAATAAGTAAATATAAGTTCTTTATTATCTATATTGATTCAATTAAAGATATTAGGAATATATGGAAATGCATAAATATCAAACATTCAAATAGTAAAACCCTAAGTCACTCTTATGAAATCACGACTTAGTATGTGAGTCATACGATAGGATTAAAGTCGAGATGAGTAACTTAAAAGTGTCTACAGTAAATGGATAACGTTTGGGAACCTTATCCTGGTAACACTGTTGATAACTTCACATTTTGTTTATAGACAAATGATCTAATCCTAATCATTCATGTGGGAGACATGAAATGGAAGTACCATATGCAATGCTGATTATATAAGACATGACCACGATGTTTGATCAAATTCTCATTAGTACCGTTTATGAGAAATGATCGAATATCAAACTAAGTTTATCAACCGTGATAAATCTCAATCATGAGTGAAGTGTGGACTCCTATTTGTGGAGTTATGTTCTTTGATTCACATGGTTAAGAGCGATCTGTAAGAACGCTCAATACACTCCTGCTTTGGGAACATAACTAGATAAGTAGCTGGGAACGCATTTTCACTAGATGGAATTCATAACTTTCCTATAAATTAACAGTATCAGTGCGATACCTAAACATTTTAGAAACTTTAGGAAACTCCCTTGATGTACTGATTCGAGACAAAAACAAGTGATGTCACGACTTCTATTGATCACAGAAGTACATTATCTCTAGTTCGACTAAAGATAAAGTTCATTGGAGGATCAGCGGGAACACAAGGATAAAATGATAATTATAGGGGCAAAACAGTAAATTTAATCTGCCTGTAATTATGAGGGTTCCAAGTGAAGGATATGTTACATATATAAATAAAGATAAACTAAATGGACATAACTCATTTATAGTGAGGAGAGTTCAACTATGAATGTATAGTGGAATTATTCATAGTTAGATAATAAGTAATTAACTGATTATGAGTTCTTAATTGACTAATTATTAAGCCCGTGATCTATAGGTCCATCGGGTCCCTATGCTAGCCCAACTATTGTAGTCGTGAAATCAAGTAGAAGAAATAAAAATCTTAAGTAAAGTGAATTACTTAAATAGGCAATACTAATTGTTTAAATATTGAGTATATTTAAACGGCAATTAATATAAACATTATTAATTGTTTAAGTAATGAGTTTATTTAAACAAGAAATTAATAATGAAATATTATTAATTATTTAAATATTGAGTATTGTAAAGGGTAAAAATAGCCCTCTTATGGGTTGCGCTCACACCGGGCCGATTCACATGGGGACAGGCCCATTCGAGTCATATCCTGAAGGAGTCGACCCTTCTTGGGCCGAGTGAAAGCCCACTAAGCCTAGTCTCATGCTAGTCCAGCAGAAATGCCCACGATCAAGGAACTATAAAAGGAGCCTGACCTATCAAATCAGGTATGGGTGAAAACAAGAATCATTAGTGATATACATTTTGACCTAATCCTTGCGGCGCAAGGTATATCTCACCTACCACCACCTAACTTGATCTTCGGAGGGTTCTCGGTCGGTACCACACTGGTGCCCTTCTGACTGTCTCTCCCTTGAGTGTTTCAGGTAGCTCCGCCGCCAAAGAACAGCACGTGACACGACGTGCTCAACCGTGTGGAAGAAGACTCCGATGAGAAATACCCCACACAGTTTGGCGTCCACCGTGGGGCCGTTCATCTTTGATTACCGGCAGAATCTAGATACTCACGCAGTTCCCACAAATCGAATCAATGACCACTCGTTCGACCAGGCAACGAGTTCTTAATGAAGATGCAACCAGAGAGAAAGGAGCAACCGATGATGTTCAGAACCACGATGTTCAGAATCTCAATGCTCACAACCTTAACACGGCATCCGGCACCGTCACCATTGCCCTGGTAGAGCACCGGGAAATGATGTAGGCGCACAAAGCTCTGAGAGAAGAAGTACGGGAAATGAGGGCCTTATTGGGAAAAGGCTTGGCAGCGGTCCACACTAACAGCCAAAACATCCTGAACGTTGATGATGGAGGCCCTTCCAAGCCACGAATTGGCAAATCTCAGGCCAGGCGACGGCAAAGAAGGGCCACCAAGTCCGATAAGGGAAAAAATGTGTCGGGAGACGACCTAAGGACCAGGCTAACAGCCCGCCGACGAGGGGAAAACACAAGTTTAGAGATCTCCTCGTCGAAGGAAAAAGACGCCCCAAGCAAGACAGGCCCTGCCTGACGGACTCAAGACAAGGTGCCGTCACAGAGGGATGAAGGAGGAAATCAGGATTCAAGCTACACAGGTAGCGACGAGGGAAGCTCGACATCTGCAAGCAAGGACAAACACCGGGAAAAGCAACAGAAGTACACCGATACGAGGCAAATCCTCAAAGAAAAACTGGCAAAGAAGGCATCCCAGAAAGGAGCTAAACCTAATTCGGACGCTCGAGAACTGGGGGATTCTCCCTTTACAAGAGGAGTCATGTCCGTCCCACAGCCGAGGCACTTCATCCTCCCAAAGTTCGAAATGTATGATGGAACTGGAGACCCGATGGAGCATGTGGCTCATTTCGTAAATATGATGGAATCCTCATACGTGATCGGGCCAGATCTGGATGCCTTAACCTGCCGTTTCTTCCCCACGAGCTTGAAAGGTTCGCCCCTGCTATGGTTCAACAGCCTCCCTAAAAGGTCCATTAAAACCTTTTCGGACCTATCTTCTGTCTTCCTCAGTGAATATAGCGTGAGTCAGAAGTTTTCCAAAACAAACCACGATCTCTATGATGTGCTGATGGGGGAAAAAGAAGCCCTCCGAGACTTCATTGTCAGGTTTCGACAGGTAAAGTTAGAGGTCAAAGACTGCAATGACCTAGAGGCGGCTACCGCATTCTCACGGCCATACACCCAAACCATCCCCTTTGGAGGTCTTTTAACAAACGAAAGCCTACAACTATGAAGGAGGCGTTGGACAGAGCAATGGCAAAGATATCGCAAAACAAGTCCGAAAGGGTAGCCCGAGAAATACCCCACACTCAAGTCCGAGGCTTGACAGAACTCGACAGATGAAAGATAGGGAGGTCTTCGACTCACTACACCCGAGCCCCTGATGGATTTTGGAAAGTATCCATGTTTTCGCTGGGGACGGAAAGGGCGAGGATGATGATACTTTGAGGTCAACATTCAGGCCCAGAGATACATCATTTCTACCGCTCTCCGACTCTGTAGGGGACTGCTTCTCCAATTGAGACAGAGCAAGTTTAGGTGCGGGAAGACGAAGGACCACATTTTTCATCTGACATCACTCGACGTACGTCTCTCCTTCTTAAACACCAAAAGAAACCCCCTCCGTCGCTGTCCCCAATCTCCAAGAACAGCCGGAACAAACTCTGGAATCGCAGTGGAAGTCGGTCGAGCGACTGATTAGCCCGAACAACTTTGAACCCTAAGGTCTATCCTCACAGGCGTGGAAGATCACGATCACCAAGTTCAAGACTGCTAAGGCCAATCAAACAGGCGTAGAAGATCACGACCAAACTTTCTCAACACAAGCCATGGTCAAGGAGGGCCAGACGTGAAAGAGAAACAAGAAGAAATGGGAAAACCCAATGGTATGAAAATTTTGAAGATCTGATAGTGAAAAAGAATCCGTTTCAGAAAAAATGGGTCTGAAGAAGTAAATAGGAGGAAAATCCCAAAGGCCTATTTAAAGGACCTTGGGACTGTTGAGATCATGACAACTGTCAAGCATCAAGCACCGCTACGCGAATCGTTAGGCATGCAGAACGACGTGTGCATTAACTCGTAGTTAACACGGTTAACCCCCCTAATTAACCGCATTCAAGGTGATTTGACGAGAATGACAGACGCTTGACACAACTATTCATTACCTGATGTCATCGCCTCGAGATATGGAACGGCTCTTTGCATCGAGTGATAACCAAATTAATGACGAACCCCTTCTATTCCCCTACTTAATGCTTTCTTCTAGCTATAAAAGGATAGGGATCAAAGGAATATCCTACAGTCTGAACAATCAACCACCTAGCATAAGTTAGAATAAATGGACGACTCCACTACGACTTCAAAGGTGACTAAGCAGGTTCTAAAGTGGGAGAACCAAGAGCTACGCGCTGAAAACACTAGGCTCAAAACGGCCCTTCTGGAGAAAGAGGAAAGAGAAAAAGACTCAGGGGCCCTAAGGCAAGAGGTCCAGAGCATCCGAGGGTCTCTCGATGCTGCTAAAAACCGGGCGGAGCATCTCGAACAAGAAAACCTTTCTCTCCGAGAATGCCTGGAAATCGCAAAAACGGATGAGGACAGCGAACCAGATGAGCCCTGCTACGTGCTCGAAGATCACCTTCAATCGACAAAAAACCTCAATGACTATTACGAGAGGGAAAACAAATCCTTGAAGGAGGAATTGGCCTCCTTGAAACAACGAAGGAGACTGACTCCGACGGTCATCATCGACAGCGATGAAGACTATAAAGATTGCCCGAGATGGCGAAGACTTGTGAATAATTTTGTTTCTCTCCTTCCTTTTTTTTTCTTTTATATCTCTATGTTTCTATTAATTAAACAATGTACAAGCAAAGGAAAAAAGGAAATTATATCAATTTTTGCTTCACATAGTTTGCCTACACCCTCCGTCCAAGCATCAAAAGCCTTGGTCCGTCCAAGCACCAGAAGCCTTGGTCCATCCAAGCACCAAAAGCCTTGGTCCGTCCAAGCATTTCCTATTCAAAAGGATAGGAGACGTTGGAGTATTAAAACGTAAAAAACCTCGGTCCGTCCGAGTATTCGAAAGCTTTCCCCGGAAGCAAAAAACCTCGGTCCATTTAGTGGTGATTTACTAAATTAGCGGAATTTTGTTTAGTAAATTAATTAACAGTTAATTACGGATCTATTAACATCATGCAATTTGTGATAAAAACATGTAGATTCATGCTTTAAATTGTCAAAAATTAAAACTTTAAAACTTACATTGAGTAATATATGGAGAATCGGTTGAAGGTTTCTTTACAGCATCAAATCCTCAGCAACACCGGATCTTCTATGCTATATCCCGATCGATCAAACGAAACCCGATTGTGGGATCGAACTTTAGAAGAAATTGGGAAGAAGAAAAATTATTTTCTTCCCAATGGCTAAGCAAAATCGGCACTAAGGGGGGAAGGGAGGGAGAGAGATTTCCAATTTTCTATGGAATTGAATTGTGTGATTTATGAATGACCCAACCCTCCTATTTATAGAAAAATAGGAATCCTAATCACATTAGGATTAATCTATAGAGATAAATACAAAAAGAAAAAAAATTATCTCTTTCCTTTATCTTGCAATTTCGAAAATGTCATAGATAAATAGGAGATTATTTTATTTTCTTTATTTTATTTCTCTTGGGTAAATAAATCTATGTAATTATTTTAGGATATAATTCAAATAATTATCTCCTACAAATTATCTCACATGGCCTAAATTAATAATAATTAATTAATAAATCAAATTTATTAAATTAATTATTTTGGGCCTATTTCAATTGGGTTCATTAATCCAATTGGGCTTGAAACTCTCTCTTAAATTAATAAGTCCAACTTAATTAATTTATTTATTAATTACCATTTAAATAAAATATTTTATTTAAACAATTAATAATATTAATATTTTCTCCAGACTAAATATTATCAAATTTATATTTAATTATTAATTTCCATTTAAATAATTTTCATTATTTAAATAATTAATAATAAATATTATAATTATTAATTTCCATTAAATAAACTCATTATTTAATTAATAATTTTATTGACAATATTTTATTATTAATTAATTAATTTTAATTATTAATTTCCGTTCAAATAAAATTAATTATTTAAACAATTAATAACTGTCAATTAATTTCAATTATTAATTACCATTTAAATATACTCAATATTTAAATAATTAATAATGTCTAATTAATAATATTTCATTATTAATTTTCTGTTTAAATAAACTCATTATTTAAACAATTAATAATGTTTATATTAATTGCCGTTTAAATATACTCAATATTTAAACAATTAATATTGCCTATTTAAGTAATTCACTTTACTTAAACTTTCCATTTCTTCTACTTGATTTCGCGACTACGATATTTGGGCTAGCATAGGGACCCGATGGACCTATAGATCATGGGCTTAATAATTAGTCAATTAAGTGATTAACACATAATCAGTTAATTACTTATTATCTAACTATGAATAATTCCACTATAGATTCATAGCTGAACCCCCCTCACTATAGATGAGTTATTGTCCATTTAGTTTATCTTTATTTATATCTGTGATATTATCCTTCATGTGGAACACTCATAATTACAGATGGATAAGATTTACCATTTTGCCCCTGTAATTACCGCTTTATCCTTGTGTTCCCACTGATTCTCCAATGAACTTTATCTTTAGTCGAACTAGAGATAATATACTTCTATGATCAATAGAAGTCGTGGCGCCACTTGTTCATGCTCGAATCAGTACATCAAGGGAGTTTCCTAAAGTTCCTAAAATGTTTAGGTATCGCACTGATACCGTTAATTTATAGGAAAGTTATGAATTCCATCTCGTGAATATGAGTTCCCAGCTACTTATCTAGTCATGTTCCCAAAACAGAAGTGTATTGAGCGTTCTTACAGATCGCTCTCAACCACGTGAATCAAAGAATATAACTCCACAAATAGGAGTCCGCATTTCACTCAGGATTAAGATCTATCACGGTTGATAAACTTAGTTTGATATTCGATCATTTCTCGTAAACGGTACTAATGAGAAATTTGATCGAACATCGTGGTCCTGTCTTATACAATCAACATTGCATATGATACTTCCATTTCATGTCTCCTACATGAATGATCAGGATTAGATCATTTGTCTATAAAAAAAATGCGAAGCTATCAACAGTGTTACAAGGATAAGGTTCCCAAACGTTATCCATTTACTGTAGACACTTATAAGTTGCCCATCTCGACTTTAATCCTCTTGTATGACTCACATACTAAGTCGTGATTTCATAAGAGTAACTTAGGGTTTACCATTTGAATGTTTGATATTTATATATTTCCATATATTGCTAATATCGTCAATTGAATCAATCTAGATAATATAAAGAACTTATGTTTATTTATTTAATTTATTCGAAATAAATTATTGTAATTAAATAATTACAAGTTCTAGGACACCATTCCTAACATGTCCGAGCATTCGAAAGCCTTCCCCGGAAGCAAAAAACCTCGGTCCGTTTGAGTATCCGAAAGCCTTCTCCGGAAGCAAAAAACCTCAGTCCTTCCGAGTATCCGAAAGCCTTTTCGGAAGCAAAAAACCTCGGTCCTTCCGAGTATTCGAAAGCCTTCCCCGGAAGCAGAAAACCTCGGTCTGTCCGAGTATTCGAAAGCCTTCCCCGGAAGTAAAAAACCTCAGTCCGTCCGAGTAGCAGAAAGCCTTCTCTAGAATCAAAAAACTTCGGTCCTTCCGAATATTCGAAAGCCTATTCCAGAAGCAAAAAAAAAAAAAAACCTTGGTCAGTCCGAGTGTTTGGAAGCCTTCTCTGAAAGCAGAAAGTCTCGGTTCGTCCGAGTAATCGAAAACATTTCTATGAACGTCTACAAATCAAAACATTCCTGCAAAGCGAGCAGGGAAACGCGACAAACAAACATAAAAAAGGAGCATATGTTTTAAATCTTAGCAAAAAATGTGTATGTTCGAACATCAAAGAATAAGCAAAAATAAGTTCAAGGCAGCAAATAATACAGGGGCTCCACAATCCGGAGTTTACCCTAAAGAAAAGAAAAGGCGTCAGTCTGAAACATAGACAGTCTCGGTGGGGGGAACTTCGGTAGAGGCATCTTCAACAATTGTGCCATCATCGCCATCAGCACGGATACCAGTCTCCTCGATCACTGTGCCCTCTGCGGCAGCTGGCCTCTGGAAGCCTTCAGACTCGTAGCCTGCTCGAACAACTCCCTTCGGCGGTCCACGGCGTCATCATAGCCAACCGGACTGATCAGATCATCTTCCTCCTCAGATTGCTCCATCTGCAGCTTGACTAAATCTCGCCCGACAGCTAGTCCGATGAGAATGGAGTCCACCGACGCTGCAGTCGCTACAGCCAACTTTCACCGGAGGTCGCTAAAACTGTCACGAAGGATCGGAAGTTCGGAGACCTGACTCCGCAGAGAGTCATTCTCCAACGCAACAAGATTCATTTCCTCCTAACCTTCTTGAGAGACTCAGCTTTCCGATTGAAGGCATCCACGGCCTTAGACCCCTCCTCGCGAGCAGCGCCCAAGTCCTCCAATGCTTTGTTCCGAGCAACAACAGCTTCATCGAGCAATTTCTTGTTGTCCTCGTTGAGGGATCGGAGGTCCTCATACTCTTTCCGGGCGCGCTCAAGATCGGCAGACAGCTGCAGCCCATCAACTTCTAGTGAGGAAATTCTCTTTTCGGCCTTATCCAGATCAGATTTCAATTGAAGGCCCTCGGTCAGTGCTGAATCGAGGATGTGAGACTGCCGACCGCTAGCCCTCACCTCCGCCAACTCTTGTTTGAGCTCCCGATGCTTGATAAGCAGACTCTCTAAATTGAAAGCTATCTGGGTCGAAGCTTGGGTCCCCTAAAAGAGCGGATACATTTTAAAAACGTGAGAAATCGACTGAAAACGACAAGAAAGATTAAACAGATGAGTAAACGACTAACCAGCCAGCTACGGTGACACATGCGGCTGAAAGTCTCATCTTCACTGTCGTAGTCAATGAGAGGTTTCAACTGCACGTCCCCCAAGTCGCGGGAGAATCCGACCGAATTCATAGCTCATCGGATGTAATAAGAGCTGGAAAGGGACCCCTTGTCAAAATCTGCATCAAGGGGAGCGAACAAGCGAAGCAAGGAAGATCCACCAGCCGCAGAGCCCGATCCACTAGGCATCGACGGACCCGCATCAATTGGAAGGAGAATAACTGGAGCAGTCTGATCGGGCAGAAATGAAGTTTCACCATCGGGGGACCCCCCGGTCATCTGGTCGTCCTCCTGTTCAAAGTCCGCAACAGAAGACAAAATATGGGCATGATCAGAAGGAGAGGGCGAATCCGCCTCGGAAGGAAATGATCAATAAGCCATCTCAGGATGCTTCAAAATATATGCATCAGCACCCCTTACCGCGTGGTAGAGTGCCCCGATGATTCCGCCCCTCCTTCGTTTTAGAGCGGGAGAATCCATAGAGGGATCCGCAGAGGAACCCAAGGGAGGGTCCTTAGGAGGATCCAGGGGAAGAACCAATGCACCCCCTGTAGAAGGTTCCGTGCTGCCCATCTTCATGGATTTCTCACTTCCGGAGGGACAGGAACGCTTAGGAGCGGTCACATTTTTTCCTTTCGGATCGGCGGGTAAAGACGCCGCCTCAGTTCTTTTTCTTCCCATGTCCTGAAGAAGGGCAAGGAAAGCCTTAGGGTCATTAAAGTTAGGAACAGGGGTGAGCGTGACACCAGACATTCTTTCGCTGAAACCTACGTCACAACCAACCCAAATTAGCAGCACGACAAGATAAGCACATAAAAGGGTAAAAAAGAAAGAAGAACAAAACAAAGCACTTACGAGGAGTAACGGGCACGAAACCTGGAGGTGGAGTCCAAAGTTTGGCAAAGACTAGCCAAGGATGCTGGTTAAACTCCTCCCAGTTGAAAGGGCCTTTCCGGGCGAGAATCTTGCAGTGACCGAGAGCTTCCCGAGAGGCACCCTTCGGAAGCGGATTCTTCACTGAAACGCAAAAACTGAAAATGGTTAGCACGACTATGGATAAACGTGGCACAAAGTAATACAGAACTCATGTTCTCACCATCGTCTTCCCACGAGGCAGGAAGGGACCCACTCCCAGGAAGAAAGGGGCCATGGATGAAAAACCACTCCTCTTTCCAACGCTTGTCACAGGAGGTCTCATTTACCAGAGCCGGTTTTTTATGAGTCTGAAAGATGAAACGCATCTGGTCTTGGACGTTCAAGTGAAGGGACTAGAAATGGGAGACCATGCCCAGGGTAGGCCGAAAGCCTAGCCCGTAACACACCACCGAAAAGGTGATAAAAAATCTCAGAGCGTTCGGCATCAGTTGACCCAATACGAGGCCGGCACTCTGAAGTAACTTGGCCATCAAGGGGGGAAGGGGAAGTCGAACCCCCCATTGGAAAAACCGCGAATAAAAAGCGGTCCAACCCTCCCCCGGGGAAAGATAAACTCGGTCTGACGCCTCTGGGAACCTCATTTCGAAATCCGAAGAGATCCCATAATCGGCCCTCAACCTATCAAGTTTGGCCTACGTCAGCTTTGAAGGAAAATGGAAGGGGCCCTTATCCTCCTTGTTGCCCTTCGGCTAAGGCTCTCTTTTCTTCTTCTTGCTCACTGTCTCCACCTCGTCCGAATCAGCACTAGGAGATCCAAGAGGGTCAGAGACGATAGCCTCATTAGCCAAGGAGGAACCCTCTTCCCCCAACGGCGTAGGAACGGATGGACCAACCTGAGATGCGGCCTTACTACCCTTGGAGCGACTTTTCCTTTTCTTCTTTTCCTTTTAGGCCGCCTCCGTGGAAGAAATAGGAAGAAGAGGATGGGAAGGATCGAGAACAGTAGTTTGGCCCATTGAAACAGAATCCATTCCCCCAAAGGGTGAGAAGTAGGAGAAGGGACGGGATCTATATCTAAACCTGCTTGAATCTCAGAAACAGACCCAAGCTCACTCACAGAAGGGAGGGGTTCCTCACCAATCAACAAACGGAGATCAATCGTCGGCTCATTCCCCTCAGGCTCGCCTCGAGATGACGGAACATTGTCAACCCCACCGGCATAAGCAGAGGAAGGGGAAGCCCCAGACTCAGTCCTCTCAAAAACCAAACCATCATAGTCGTCGTCCCCCAAAGCGAACCTAGGGGTCCTATGACCTCTAACCACAGAGTTTCCCTCAAAGTTATCCATTACAGAAAGAACGGGAAACAAAAGATGAAGAGGAGAAGACTAACCTTCGAAGAAGAACAGGGAAAGCTTCGAGGGAACAAAATGAAGACGATGAAAAATCTTTCGAAAGCGGATGGTTTACAGACGACTTCAAGAATTCGAAAGGCAAACGAGCCTTAAAGTCTGAGGAAAAACCCTATTTAAAGAAGGGAACACGCGTCCAATCATCGTGACACGTGGGGAGGGTCACGATGATCTGGATCACCCAAAACTCATTGGAATTCGTGCCCATCCGAAGATCCAACTGATCAATTTCGCGAGGAGCCACATCTCTTGGAACGAACACATCCCCGAGAGAGCGTGATGACTCCAGGGAGAAGGTCAGTAGAGCCCGAGTCATGATAAGGCCGAGGCGGTCTATTTTTCGAAGGGTCGTGGTCCCCAACCACTCCTGATCCGATCAGACTACTATCCCCTGCATCGGACTTTCCGACCCAGGAAATAGGGGAAAACTGTAAAGGGTAAAAATAGCCCTTTTATGGGTTGCACTCACACCGGGCCGATTCACATGAGGATAGGCCCATTCGAGTCGTATCCTGAAGAAGCCGACCCTTCTTGGGTTGAATGAAAGCCCACTAAGCCTAGTCTCATGCTAGCCCAGGCGAAATGCCCACGATCAAGGAACTATAAAAGGAGCCTGACCTATCAAATCAGGTATGGGTGAAAACAAGAATTGTTAGTGATATACATTTTGACCTAATCCTTGCGGCGCAAGGCATATCTCACCTACCACCACCTAACTTGATCGTCAGAGGGTTCTCGGCCGGTACCACACCGATGCCCTTCTGACTGTCTCTCCCTTGAGTGTTTCAGGTAGCTCCGCCTCCAAGGAACAACACGTGACACGACGTGCTCAACCGTGTGGAAGAAGACTCCGACGAGAAATACCCCACACAAGTATATTTAAATGGTAATTCATAATTTGAAATTAATTGGTGATTATTAATTGTTTAAATAATTAATTTTATTTAAATGGAAATTAATAATTAAATTAATATCATTAATTAATAATAAAAGTATTATCAATTAAAATATTATTAATTTTTTAAATAGTGAAAATTATTTAAATAGAAATTAATAATTAAATATCATTTGATAATATTTAGTCGGAAGAAAATATTAATATTATTAATTGTTTAAATAAAATATTTTATTTAAATGGTAATTAATAAATAAATTAATTAAGTTGGACTTATTAATTTAAGAGAGAGTTTCTAACCCAATTGGATTAATGAACCTAATTGAAATTGGCCCAAAATAATTAAATAAATAAATTTGATTTATGAATTATTTACTATACAATTTTCGGCCATAATAGATAATATGTAGGAGATAACTGTTTGAATTATATCCTATAATAATTATATAGATTTATTTACCCAAGATAAATAAAATAAAGAAAAGAAAATATCATCTTAGTTATCTATGACATTTTCGAAATACCAAGATAAAGGAAAGGATAATCCTTTTTTTTTTTGTATTTATCTCCATGGATTAATCTTAATGTGATTAGGATTCCTATTTTCCTATAAATAGGAGGCTTGGGTCATTCATAAATCACACAACTCAATTTATAGAAATTGAAATTCTCTCTTCCTCTCTCCCTTTTGCCATTGCCGATTTTAAGGCCTTATTTTAGGAAGAATTTTTTTTTCTTCTTCCTAATTTCTTTTAAAGTTCGATCACACAATCGGATTTCATTTGATCGATCGGGATGTAGCATAGAAGATCCGGTGTTGCTGAGGATTTGATGCTGTAAAGAAACTTCCAACCAATCTCCATTTATTACACAATGTAAGTAAATCAGTCTTAATTTTCGAAAATAGCATGAATCTACATGTATTTTATCACAAATTGCATGATGTTAATAGATCCGTAATTAAATATTAATTAGTTTACTAAATCAAATTCCGTTATTTTAGTAAATCATCCTTTCAAAAACATCCTTCAAAACAAAGGCTGGATCAGCCCACATGATAAGGATACCACCTGAAGAACCCACAGTAGAGAGGGAGGAGCAAGCTTCTGGAGCTCCAAACAGACTTCACTAATCTTCTGTCTACAATAGCGAGTTTAGTTTCCTGGAGGATGACAATAGTTGGATTTTATTTACGAATAACATCCTTGATGACGCTTCGTTTCTTGGGACAACCCAAGCCTCTGATATTCCAGCTAACAATTAACTTCAAGAACTTGCTTTCCCGCTTTCCTCTTCAACAAGCTGGATTCATAATTGATGTCAGATTTCAGGTTTTGGACTTCTCTTAGTCCTGATAACTTCTTTGAGGCCTCCCCACTCTTCTTAGGTCTTTTACCTGCCTTCGGAATTATCTTCATGGCAGTTGAATCCAGCCAGACTCCCAATATCATTTTATTTTCCCCTCTACTGTTACAAATTTCACAAAATGAGGTGATGTATAGGTCATCTTCATTAGTAGGAGCTTTCTGATCTTCCACTACTCTTGAAGAATTAAAAGGCAGGGATTATTTTCCAGAAAGTCTCCATCAAAACTGGTGAGATCCATAGCTCATTTAACTTCACAAACCAGATCTTCAGGTTGGAGAAGAACGAGATCTCCTATGTCGTGAGACTTCGGAGTTCTAACGCTATTAGGGCTTGAACAACCTTCATCAGTATCTTCATTAATCGAGGTGGCAGCATGCCGTCGGAGATCTGTTGAAGAGGGAGACAGGTTGGCTAATGAAAGAATTTTATCGAGTTCCTCATTTGAGAATTTTTACTCTAGAGGGATCTATCTCCCCACGTTGCTGTAACTTGGAGAAACCATCTGGCCTGATGCATGTGTAATCCTCGTTTGAGAATGGCACGTTATAAAAGGCTTGGGCTAGGTTTTTATTTAAGGGAAGTGAATCTAGCTTAGGACGTTGAGAAAGCCCATTTCCTGAAGAAAGGATGGCCTATTTGAACGATAGTTGTTCCGTGCTTTTTTTTTAAAAAAAAATTAGGTCTGGCCCATAAAAGCTTGAAGGCCCAGGTCTCATATTTGAAAAAGTGGCCTGCTTTTCTAACCCTTTTTCCTGAGCCTTCTTTTCTTTTGAACTCCTTTAACACTGAATTGTCACCATCATCTGCCAAGGCTGCCTTCATACTAGAAAGCAAGGGGTTAGCCTTTTCTGTGCTATTAGGCCAAGGAGCCTTGGGAGAAACGATCAAATTGCCTTGGTTGTTGTGGCTCACCGGACCACCTCTTGTCAACGATGAGTTTGAGTTTTTCTTCACCGGAATCCTGTCTTCTTTCGTTAAGGGAACATGCGACAGGTTTAGGAGGAACTCTTCTTCCATTTGTCTAGTGGGAGAACCATGAACCTTAACCACCTTCTTCAGGAGGAGGGCTGTAGAAAAGTGGGTAGTAATCTGGGCCCTGAAACTCAAACAAGAGGAATCTACCATTTCGACCTCCGCTGGAACGAAGCCCGTAAAGTTACGTTTGACTTTATCAGCGCCTCCATCGTTTCTCTGAACATTGCCGTTTTAGAAGAAACTTCAAGAAAGCCTCCACAAGTGTCCGTAATGAATTGCAAGGTTTTTATATTCCAGAGGTGTATGGGTAAATTCTTAGTCTTCAGCCAACCATCAAAAGAAGGAACCACATCCATTCGCGCATGGACGACAGGGTTCTAGGCTTCAAATTTAACCTGAAGGTACTTTAAAGAGTTCCAACTAGAGAGGGCACACAGTTGAAAGGCAAGGTGTCCCGTCTAGTAAAAAAGAAGAGTTTTATCTGGGTGGAAGAGGCTGATAGAGCAAAAAGGGTTAAAATCTTCCTAAAGCATGTTGATGATACTCAGCCAGTCTTGGTGAAAAAATCTTCTCGATACCACGATTATTTTTTCCCAATTTACCTGTTCGAAAGCGCTGCCGTCTCCCTCTTTTAAAGTTTTAGGTACACCTACCACTGTTGAGACATTAACTTCTTCACATATCTCACTCACCTTTTTTCATTTCTTAAGAGCTCCAAAACATACATTAACTCTTTTGACAGCATCAGGGAGAATTTTTTAGTCTACATCCTGCTTTGGGATTTCCAAGAGTAATAACTTTTCCTGTTTGCCAGGATAATCTTCAATCAGGTTTTTAAAAGGGACCACCCCTCCTGCCTGGCGGGACCACGATACTGTATTTATGACCATTATTGTCTAGTTTAAAAACCTCTGCTACAAAACCCCGTTTATTGGACTTCTTTTCAACCTAAAGGGAGTAGTCATCACACTGCGTTTGCTTGAAGAATTTTAGGTTTCCATTGATGGAGATCAGTTGTTGAAAGCAGTCCCATAACCAGACAAGGGAGACGAACTGAATAGAGAAAGAGAAGACACCTCTGTTGCTCGACTCTGTAATTCTTACCAGAGAACCTCTGAATTTTTTTTGTCAAACTCCAAGTGATAAACCTTGCTTTCAATATGGATGGATTGTTTGG
Organism: Gynostemma pentaphyllum; assembly: GCA_028015215.1. Taxonomy (NCBI): domain Eukaryota; kingdom Viridiplantae; phylum Streptophyta; class Magnoliopsida; order Cucurbitales; family Cucurbitaceae; genus Gynostemma; species Gynostemma pentaphyllum. The sequence goes on from CM051346.1 coordinate 32,282,288, forward strand.
TATAATCCCAGCCCATGATGGAAAGCTTGGGGAAGAGAAGAATTAGAGAGAGTTGAGAAGGAAGAAAACCACCATGAAAGATGGTAGGGAAAGAAAGTGACCACCGGTGTAGAAGACACCAGCTAGTGAAGGTTTTCCTCGGGAAATGGGTCAGAGAGCATTTTTGGGATTGTGGTTAGTTTTAACAAGAGTGTTTTATTAAAATTGCTTGAGTTTAATTACTTGTGTATTTATTATTACTTATATATTTTAGAAATGATTTTTCTTTTATTTAATGGTCTTTCGTTAGTTAAATGTGGTTATAAGTTAACTTGAGGTGAAGAATGGAGAAAGAAACAATTAACCATGGTTAGTTAAGTGAGGAAGAGTTAGTTTGTTAGAAAAATAATTGCAAGGGCATGGTAGCAAGAGGTGGGAGTCAATATACTGATTATACATTTCATATGGACTAATGAAAAATTAAGCAAAACTTAAGGAAACTTTTAAATAGCATTTTTCTTAAATTAAAAACACAAAAATATACTTTTTCTTCTCCTTGCTTTTCTCTGCCAAAGAAGGAAAACCAAAGACCAAAAAATAAAAAGCTTGTAAGTTCTTCAATTCTTCATCAAATCAAGTAAAATTAGGGTCCATTTTCATTGGATTTTCGAGTAGAAGATGATTTTAAAAGAATATCCATTAATTTTCAAAGATTTTGGTGAGTTTTCTTTTCTAGGTTTTTATGGGTTTTGAGGGTTTTCTTGTTTGAAGTTTTAAAACCTTTTGATTTGAGTTATAAACACTTTGATTTTTGGAAAATTACTTTCAAAATAAAATCCTAAACCCTAAGTTTTTCAATTCAAAAGTTCTCTTGAAAGTAGGAAGCCATGGATGGAACTTAAGCTCAAAACCTCCATTGTTGACAATTTGAAGCTTTCTTGTTTTCTTAACTTTTTGTTAACCTCAATTATGGAACTTTTGGGTGTCTAAATACATATTTAACATAAATCAAGTTGGAAAGCCAAACTAATAATTTCTAAAAAATCACTCAAATGGCCGAATCACCCTCTCTCCACTAGCTAGTGTTTTTGTGACTTTTTGGTTTAATCGGGTTTCGAATTTTAGTTGTTTTGTACTTGCTGGGCTATTTGTATTATGTTGAGCTTATTGAAAGCTATGTATTGGTTGTATTTTTAGGAGAAAGCAAATTCAAGCTGAGCCTCTAAAGTTGACTAGCGAAGATGAGAATAAAACGGGTTCGGGTAATGGTACGAGGCACTTGGATATCGAATGAGATGTGGGTAATTGTGGTGTATTTTTTAGATCTCAGAGGCTGATTTTTATTCATGTCTATGCCTTGAAGGTAAGAAAGGAAAGTTTGCGTTAGATGAAGACGAATTATGTAAACCAGAGTGGTAAACGGGTTGTGACACGGTTGCGATAGAAGCGAGTTGAAGTTTGTTTTGAAACTTATACCTTTGCTTTACCTTCTGGTTTTTAAGTTGATATTGTCATATGTTTAATTTGGATTAAGTTAAAGATTGAGTAATATACTGATTGGGCTTACGCACAGTCATACATACAATGAGTTTGAGCTAAAGAATGAATTGTATAATAGTTATAGTTTGCATACTTGCATTTCATGCTTTGTGTTTGAGCGCCATGAGGTCGTAGCTTGTGTAACGGTATAAGGTGGTTGAGGTTACATGTTGTTGCCATGGCAGAGTAACCAAGTTCCGTGGCTGTGTGGTGAATAACCCGGGAGCTCAACTGTTTTTCGAAGTTGATATGTGCAGACCTTGATAACAGCGTGAAGTAAGCATTTTGGCTTTGTCGTGACCATGAATTATTATGTGTGAATGCTTCCTAGTCAAACGGTTCTTTGAGTAAGGCGTGTATGTGATGGCCTTGGTAACAATAAGAAAATGAGCAACAAGGTTTAGTTTTGACTTGGAGTGAGCTATGTGATGGCCTCCTGGTTAGATAGTTTTTTTTTTTACTAAGATGTGAAAGTGGAAATGGTACTTGTTTGATGAAAGATTAGTTCATTAATTTACCTATTTGTGTATATCATTTTGTTTATATTACTTTGTTATCTCAAATGCATTGCATCATTACTTTAACGTCGTTTTATTTTCACTGAGTTATCATACTCAGAGGTACTACTTATCACCTTTCAAGTACTAGTAAGGGTCGGGGTCGAGGCGGCTGGTGCTCGTTGAACCTTTTAGGCAAGACTTTTGGATGGGCTAGAGTATCTCGTGGCTAGAGATACTCTCATAAATATCCATGTTTAGTTCGTAGTAACTTAACATGTATTTTGGATTGTAATATCATGTGACTCCCAACGATTTTAAGTTAATCCAAACTTTATTTCTTCTTTTAAGTTTTCATTTGGTTAAATTAGTTGATGGTTTTAGCTAAAAGAGGCAGGCGTGCCTAACGCTTATTAAATGTGTGGTTGTGATGATTTGATATAAATTTTGTCCTAAGCATCTTTCTAAATGTCGACTTTATAAGTGAATTCTTGAGTGCCTACGCTTTCGTTTTGTGTACTCGCGACTTAGGCTTATTCGTTAAATCGGGTCGTTACAGCTCACGAATTTCAAATGGTCATTTAATCATCCTATTTATTCTTCGTAACTCATGAATTAGATATTTAATTCTCCATGTATGTATAAACCTATAAATAGTGGTTGATAGGAAAAACATTCTCATCCCAAAAGTGAAAATCAAACATCACATTTTTTACTTCTAATTCTTTTGTGACTAAAATCTTATACTTGTTATTCTTTTGTAGGGGTGAAATAAAAACCGATGAACCGCCAAACCAAACCGAACCGAATTTGGTTTGGTTCGGTTTCTCTCTTGATAAGCAACCAAACCAATAATATATTGGTTTGGTTTGGTTGGAAATATTCTAGTCGGTTTTTAACCAATCCAAACCAATTAGGCAAAGTCTTTTATGAGAGTGAATGATATTAGAGAATTTTTCATTTAAACATCATACTTTCGATGTTTATAGCTTTAGATTAACTTTAAGCTTTAAATTTATGCTTTGAAGTTATTTAATTGTATGGATTTCCATGAAAATGTTGATTTTTTTATAACTAAACTCTCTTCATAAGAACAAAAGGTGTGAGAAACAAAACCGATTGAAACCGATCTATCCAAACCAATTGGTTTGGTTTGGTTTTACTTTATGTTTGGTTTGGTTCGGTTCTAAAAAATACATAACCAAACCAATCGGTTTTTTAGGTTTGGTTTAAAACCGAACCAAACCAACTTTCACCCCTATTCTTTTGTTTTAGTTTAGAGCAAAAATGACATTTTTTACCTTTTGTTTCCATTATTTTATACTTTTTAAAAACATCTTTTAAAATTAAAAATAAAAATAAAAGTTAGGCCTCGTTTTCTGTTTTTCGTTTTTTTTTTTTTAATAATCCATTTTTGTTTTCTATTTTTGATTATTTTATTTAAAAAAATGAGAAAAACAAAAGAACTCAAAGCTTAAAACCAATATAATTATAAAAATCGTTTTCTAAAATTTAAAAATTGAGAAACCATAGTTATCAAATAATTTTCTTTTAAAAAAGTTAAAACATAAAAGGAATAAAACAATCATGAGGGACTTAAATTGTTGTAATAATAATGGGGATAAAAAACTAAATTTATTTTCAAACAGTTTTACTTTTCAAAATGAAAAAACCAAAAACAAAAAACAGGAGATGATTATTAAAAACGGGAATAGTTTTTTCAGTCTTCTTGCTTTCGTTGTACGCAATACGAAGGAAGGTTCCTCATATCTTCACAATCTCTGAGTATTTCTCTCAAATTTCCTCCAATTGAAAATTGATTTCTTAGTCTGTAAGTAAAATCGAAGCTCCAATTTTCTTTTCTGATTTCAATTAATCCTGACTCTTCTTTTTTGCTCGATCTGATTTCAACAAATTTCGTTAAAATTTTGGTAAGGAAAGAGAAGAAAACAGAAACAATGGCAGGTCGGTTTGGGTTATCCTCAAATGCTGCGGCATCCATGATCGTGACCAGTACACCAGCAGTAGAACTCGCATTAACAAATCTTGCTTATTGCTCTTCTTCCGATCTACAAAACTTTGCAATTCCTGGAACGAAGCTTTTTCTCGCTTCTTTCGGAGATTCATTTGTCCTCTCCCTCTCATATCCTTTCCTTAAGTTTTTTTACCTTTATCTGAATCTAATTGATTATTTCCATTTTTCTTACTGTTTTTTTGATCTGTATATCTTGTTTGACTGTATCAAGGTTAATCTTTGTGTTAATTTTATAGTACATGAAACTTTGAGTTATTTTACCTCGAAAATACGGTTATAATTATCATAATTTGAGAAGTATTTGAGAAACATTCGACGTTTGTGGTTATGCGTGTTTAATTCCGGTTCAAAATTGCGTTAATCTTTTACTTGAATTACATAAAGGCATGGATAGAAAGGAAATGAATCCAATTTCATGTTGAGAGTGAGAGTATTTGCACATTCGGTTGTGTGGGTTTTATTTTATTTTTTGTGGTCTTAACTGAGAAGAACTGCTCATGAAAGTATACGCAGTGGCTACATTGCCTTAAATTCCATTCAACGTCGGCATGCTAGAGTTTCAGCTGGTGACAAGATATCTATGAGCCGGTGTGTTTGCCTATACACCTTTCAATCCTTTTGCTTTCATCCGTTTCAGTATTCATAATATTTATAGAATGATTTTTTTTTCTTAGATTTATCCCGCCAGATGATTTCAACTTGGCATTACTCAATTTAGAGTTGGAGTTTGTTAAAAAGGGGTCTAAGAATGAGCAGGTATTCAAATTGAAGTCAAATTTGAATTGTTCTTGCCTGCCCGGATAATTCATAAGGGTATCGTCAAGGATTTAGTTATTATTAATCTAGTATTATTATTTTTCATTTTTGTAGGTTGATGCTGTTCTATTGTCTAACCAATTGAAAAAAAGATTTATCAACCAGGTAGAGTTTTGGGTTGTAATTTATTTGATATGCTTGCTATTGTTACTTGGTAACCCTCCAGGCAGCCATAATTATATAGTTTTGGTTTGTAGATTTTTTAATTTTATTTTCTCCCCAATGGAAATAGTACATTGCACAAATTTTCTACTGTTGGTGCAATTGTGATGCAGATCATTCCGTACATAAGTTGAAAGAATACCTTGGTAGTTGATAGATCCAGATATTTCATGATTTTTTTTATCAATTCTCTAGAATACAGTTTTTCTTGTGTTCTTTCATTATCTAATTACAAATGATTTATTTGGAAAAGATTTGGAGAGCAATAACTTATCAAGTCATTGGTTACGGGTTTGCTTGCATGCAGATAATGACAGTCGGCCAAAGGGTGTCTTTTGAGTACCATGGCATTAATTACATCCTCACAGTTAATCAGGCTGTTGTGGAAGGGCAAGATAAGTCTGATGGTGTTGAAAGAGGGATGATTTCAAGTGAAACTTATTTTATCTTTGCAACATCAAATGGAAGTGGAATAAAGGTCAGATCACCTGTTAGAAAAAGCTCATTCTTTTCCTTGTTTAACTAATCTTCTTCTTCTTCTTCTTAGTTCTCTGTTCCTTACTTTTAGCTAGCAACTAACCCCGGTAGGCTGTCTCAATTATGCCATGACAAAGCTAGTTTAAACTATGTTTGACTGTCCTCATTTGGGATATTTTTTTATTCCACTAATTATTCCTGAGTACAGTTCCAAGATATTATAGATAGGCTGGAATTTTGCTTGGTGCTTGATTCACATGTTGGTTTAAATGCTTAACAAAGATATCTTGATACTTCTCTCATATGTTTCAGCATAATTTTTATTTTTTTCCTTGCTCTTTTTTGCTAATTATTGTTTGTCAAGGAGAATTCCGATAACATTGATATGTCATATGTCAGTCATCAATATTACATACTCTATAGAGTGCACTTCTCTTCGTTGAGTAAATTTTTTAGCTACTTAACATCTGACTTTGATAAATACCCTTGCACTTTGCAGATAGTTAATCAACGAGAAGCTGCTAGCAGTAATATCTTTCGGCAAAAAGAATTTAATCTTCAGGCACTTGGTATTGGTGGATTAAGTGCAGAGTTTGCTGACATATTCCGTAGAGCTTTTGCCTCTCGTGTTTTCCCTCCCCACGTGACAAGCAAGTAATGATCTATTATCAAAGTTAATTTATTTCTGTTTCATTACTATGCTTCTAAGCAGACACGTGTAATATTAGATTGGGCATCAAACATGTAAAAGGAATGCTGCTTTATGGACCACCTGGAACTGGAAAAACTCTTATTGCCCGTCAAATTGGAAAAATGTTGAATGGGAGAGAACCAAAGGTTAGTAGACATCTCAATCTTTTATGTTCATCTAAGATATATTTTGTCTTCAAGGCTTACATCGTCCTACACATTTAGCTTGAACATTTTTTTCCCACTTTAGATATGTTCCTAAAGTCTTGAATATTTTTGTATCACGAGGATGAAATATTGATTAATATTTAATATGTTGATGTAGACTTATTATTAAAAAAAAATGTTGATGTAGACTGTTAGTGGTTTTACTAATTAAAGAAGACTAGCATATGAAAACTGAACTGACCTGGGTGGCATTATGGGTATTCCAATTTATGCTCATGGAAAACTCATTCCTGATTTTACATGTGCAAATTTTCTTCTCACTTTGGGAATCACCGAGGATGATACCTTTACTTGGTCAATCTTCATATGATCTCTAAATGCAACTAGTTTTGCATCTCGTTCTTTATCATTTGTCATCATATCTGTTGTGTTCAAACTTTAATTTTTCTTTGTCCATCTCTCTCACTCATATTTTCCTCCAATTTATTTCATTTTTTATTAGATTGTCAATGGCCCTGAAGTCTTGAGCAAGTTTGTTGGTGAAACTGAAAAAAATGTGAGAGATCTATTTGCTGATGCTGAAAACGATCAAAGGACTCGAGGTAATGGTGGTGATATACATATTGAGTTATTTCAAAGCATGAAGTTCAATATGGTTGATTCCAAGATGGCCTTTTCAATACAGGAGACCAAAGTGATCTGCATGTTATAATCTTTGATGAAATTGATGCTATTTGTAAGGTATGAGGTTCTTTTAGTCTATTGTAGCTTTCTTCCTTTTATTGTCATAGATTTACAAATAGTTTTACTTCCCAAGTTATCAGGGCATTAGGTTTTCTGAACTACTCATGGCTGTAGAAAGCTATATGGTCTAAGGAAGAATTTTCTCATCTCATGATGCTGGCTATTATTGTAATTTAAGGGATTATCTTCTGAAATTTTATTTTAAAGGTTTAAAAATAAAGTTACTCCAATTCAATCTGTAGAAACCAGTTACTGAACACACATTGCAAAGTTTCAAAATCAGCATTGTGCCCATGTGCCAACCGTGATTCTCTTTCATTCGAGCATTTTGTTTTATATTATAGGGTTATGAGCCAAAAGTTACTTGTTTCACTTTGCTGCATTATGTTTTCAGTCAAGAGGATCAACTAGAGATGGAACTGGAGTTCATGACAGCATTGTCAACCAGTTACTTACAAAGGTTTATGTGAATTTATGTGCTTCAATTTAATCTCAGTTACTATATTTGGGGGACCTTTTTCCATTTTTATTTTATGTTTTGATCAGAATGATGACATTATGTCTAAGAGGCAATATTTCTATGCAGATAGATGGTGTAGAATCTTTAAACAATGTGCTGCTTATTGGCATGACTAACAGAAAGGATTTGCTTGATGAAGCCCTTTTGAGGTTTCTCTCCCTTGAACATTAGTTTTCTTTTTTACAAGCATTTTCATTTTTGATTCTGTAATGAAGTACACGAACTTTTATAGACCAGGTCGCTTGGAAGTCCAGGTTGAAATCAGCCTGCCAGATGAGGATGGCCGTTTACAGATTCTTCAAATTCATACCAACCAGATGAAAGAAAGTTCTTATCTTGCTCCTGATGTGAACCTTCAAGAGATTGGTATGATTAATTTTTATTTTATTCTTATTTTGTGCATTTTATTGGCTGAAGTATTTACTTATGGAAACTTGTTTTTATTAGTTACATTGAATTTCTGTTTATGCCTAGGCGTATATTGAATATTTATGTAGAAAATATAGGTTTGGTCCTCAAAAAATTGTTTAGTTTCATTGTATAACTTGTTGGAAAGAAGTTATCGGCCAAATACTGCTATTAGATAAAGAGGTACGAGTTATCAAATACTCTTCCAGCCAATTTTATGTGGCCTCTCTCTCAGGAAGAGCTAATCTTTTGTGGATGAATGCAATCAAAGTTTCGTTTCTTGTTTGAAAAGAAAAAATACTTGGTGTAACTGTTGAATCTTGTCCTTTTGAAGGCAGTTCATATGGAAGTTTTTACCTAACTGTAATTTCCCTCTGGGTTTGTGCCATCAAATGGCCTAGCTTCAGTAAGGTGTGCGCCTTATTATAAACTTCTGTTTCATTAAAGAGGAAGAAAGTTGTTTGAGTGCATACATCTTTAAACAATCTCTTCCTCATTCTTTTATTTTTATTGTGCCCTTCATCAAACCAAAAAGTCTGCCCTCTGTCTCTCTTTGCTGGTCGTGTTTAGTCCCTAGGGATCTATTGTGCTTCAATCACTTCACGCTTTCAAAAGCACTGTTTTCCTGCATGTTATATTAAAGTCATTGAATCTTGAAATAGTGAAAAATGAGATTGAATTCTTTATCATTAGCAGGGAGGTGGCAATGGCCAAGATGAGTTGACATGTTGAAATTGTTCTTTGTTTGTTTCTTTACTGTACTGTTTAATCACATGACAGGCCTTTGAGGATATTAATTTAAAAAAAATTATGAGCTGTTCTTTTTTTATTTTTCACAGCTGCTCGTACAAAGAACTATAGTGGTGCTGAACTTGAAGGTGTTGTTAAAAGTGCGGTATCATATGCCTTGAATAGACAATTAAGTCTTGATGACCTTACTAAGCCAGTTGATGAAGAGAGCATTAAGGTTTCCATGGATGACTTTCTTAATGCAATCCTTGAAGTCGTTCCTGCTTTTGGTGCATCAACAGATGACCTTGAGAGATGCAGGTTATCTTTCAAATTATCTTTGATTGTTTTTTATTAGAAATTTCAGTTATAAGTTAAAATTCTTTCCCAAGCGTTTTAGTTTTAGTTTGGTTTATCCTTAAAAATGTACATATTCCTTTCCAACCAAATCATCCAACATAAAGATTAAACTGTACATTTCCAAAGTGTTCTCTTATATTTTATTATCAACTTCTCCATATATGTTCCTTCCTTCCAACCAAATGATGAATGTAAATCTCCTGGAAAGCCCTAGTTGATAGTAAACTGTTGAAAAAGTTTGAAGTAAAATCACATAAGAGGAAAAGATGATTAAACTATACATATGTCTTGTAACAAAGAGTATACCATTATGGTGAAGGGGAATAGGAAGGCCTTTTCTTTTGTGACCGGTCACAGACTCACGAGTATATAAATTTTTAGGGTACTTTGTTTTTAGTGTTCCTAAGATTTATGGTAGAGAAGACGGGAGGGAGTGAGGTTTCCTCACCCCCTCCAATTAGGGTTAAGGAAGGTTGGTATTCGTTGTCTCGGTGTTCTCATGGAGCACAGAATGCTTGTTTAAGAGACTAGTGGGTAGGAAGGTTATGATTTTTGAGATAGGGAGAGTTAGTTTCTCGATTCTTCTTGATCATGGTACCATAGCTTCCAAAGATGTGGTGAGAGGTGCAACGATGACATTTCACAGTGCAACGTATTTTAGGAAATGGAAGGGACCATTGACTTTGTGCAAGGAATGTCAAAGATTTAAATTTTGCTCTTTCATTCTGATGTTAATCCTTCCTCTGTTCATATCCTTTGGGATAAGGTGGTTTGGTTTGCTTCTCTTTGGAGCGCCCTTGTAAAGGAGTTTTGTAATTACAAGCCGTCCCAAATTGCCCTCAATTGGTCTAGTTTTTTGTAATCGCTTGATTTTTGCACATTTCATATTATCAATGAAATTGTCTCTTATTTAATTTTTTTTTTTTTACTGTTATGTATGGGCTTTGGGATCACTTTTTGTAATTAGTAAGAGATTGGGCTGTTTTTTCTTTCCTTGATGGTTTCTATCTATAGTGTTTTATATATGAGGTTATCTCATCCTCTTTACTGTACTCTTTTTCAGCTAATAATAAACCTTTTTGTGAATTCATCTAAAAAAAATTGCCTACATGTTCCCAGTGCTGTTGTTTTTTACTTTATTTATTTGTTTTTTTTTATAATAATAACCTGGCCCTTCATTGATTAGTGAAAGAGCCCAAAACAGTAATTACAAAAAAGCTTGCCAATCAGAAGCAATAATAGAGGGGGATAGTTACAAAATTATGCAGACTTCAGAGTCATATTTTTGTGGTGGTTTAACATCTGCTTCTTGCCGTGCAACTTATAATCAATTTTGCATTTAATTAGGGAGGATTAACTCCAGATCTCAAATTATATATTTCTTCTTTCATTTGGAATGGGATTGGATGACATCCACTTGGGTAGGTGACCTTGCTTTCAAAGATTTCTTATCTAACCTCTTTTCGTTGACTTTAGCCAAAAATTCTCTTATATCCTTGTTTTTCATTACTGAGATGCCTGGCTTGGGGTTGGGTGCCAACTTTAACTTTCATTTTCCCATATTTATTCGGGATTGAGAACTTCCTGAACTCTCCCCTCTTTTGCATATTCTAGAGGGTCTCACCTTAAGGGAAGGCTCACTTGATAAGAGGTCTTGGAACTCATCCTCCTCTTTCTCTTTCATATCTTTCTTTGAGCATATTGTACCAGTCCTTTCTTTTGTAAATCGTGGCATGTGAAAATCCTGAAGAAAGTGAGGTTTTTTGCTTGGACAGTTTCCCTTGGCAAGATTAATACCCTAGACTTTCTTCAGTGATCTTCTTTTGTCCTTAGATCTCAATGGTGTTGTTTGTGCAATCGGGATTTAGAGGATCTTGATCATATCTTGTGGAAGTGTTCTTTTCCCACTCATACTTGGCATAGATTTATTGCAACATTCGGGATCTCTTGGGCTTCGACAAATTCAATTCGTCATGTGATGGAGGACGTGATCTTGAACCCACCTTTTAAGGAGAGAGGTGGTAGATTGTGGAAATTTGGCTTTTCCGCAGTTATGTGGGGAATTTGGTTGAAAAGGAATATGAGGATATTCTGCGATGAGCTTCGTTCTCCGGATTATGTGTGAGATTTGGCACATGTTAATGCCTCTATATGGGTATCTATGATAAAACTTGTAATTACCTCCTTATTGTGCATACTTGTAATTCGGTGGCGGACGGGGCGGTGGGTTGTAAGTATTTTGACTTTCTTTTGGATGTATACGGTGGTATATGGTGGGGTATAGGTTCTTTTTGTTTATAGGTTTTTCTTTTACATTTACATATTTGCTTTAATCTTTCATTATATTAATGAAATGAGCTATCTTCAAAAAAAAAAAAAAAACACTAAACTAATGACAAGTTATTGAAAACACTTGAACTGTTGGATTCTTTTAATAATGTTAGTGCTTAATATACTATATTTTGTGACTTGTAGACTTAATGGCATGGTTGATTGTGGCATACGGCATAAGCATATTTATCAAAGAGCTATGCTACTTGTAGAGCAAGTTAAAGTGAGCAAGGGAAGTCCACTTGTTACTTGCCTTCTAGAAGGCCCAAGTGGCAGGTGTGCTTCGTTGTCCTTTTCTTTTTTTTTTCTTTCTGCATTACTATAATTTCTTAGTTGATATCACCTCTCTACAGTGGCAAAACTGCAATGGCAGCTACAGCTGGTATCGATAGTGAGTTTCCTTATGTTAAGATTGTAAGTACTTATTTTATTTTTTATGTAGATTTTTATTCCTTGTCCATGCATTTATATTCTTCTGTTCTGTCTCACTAGTCATTACCTGATTTTCAGTTAATTTTTTTGTTGGTTACTTTAGGTATCAGCTGAATCAATGATTGGCCTTCTTGAGAGCACAAAATGCGCACAGATTGTCAAGGTTTGACCATGTTTCTAATGCTGCTGGCTTGCTACCCACTATAATTGAACAAAGCTTGTACAACTAAGCAAATTACTGCCTGCTCAAATAGTTAATATGGTTTGCATAAAGTTATTTGACATTAAGAAAGGCTAACTTTGTTATTTCCTCTGCTAATTCAATTAAAGGGCCTTTGATAGAAATATAATAAGGGCACATTAATAAATAATTGAGAGAATTTGTGAGGGGAATGGGAGTTGTAATTAAATAGAGTGAGTTTGGAGGGTTTAGGCCTTAGGGACATGCATATTTTGGGATTAGTACTCTTGGGAGAGAACCAAGCCTCTTGAATGCTTAGTAACCTTTCTAACCAATATTAGTTTGGTTCTTACCTCCTATTAGCCTTATATACTAATAAACTTTTCGATAGGTTTTTGAGGATGCCTACAAGTCACCGTTGAGCATTATTATTCTTGATAACATTGAAAGGTAATTATACTGGGCTGGATCTTGACAATCGTCAAAGTATTATTTCCTCCTAGTTATTACTTATTAGTATTCTTGGCATGAATCTCTTTCTGATAACGTATTGCTGCAGGTTACTGGAATATGTCTCTATTGGTCCCCGTTTTTCAAATTTGATATCTCAAGCACTGATGGTCCTTCTCAAACGACTTCCTCCAAAGGTTTCTGTCAACTTTCTATATTAAAAGTTTTTGGTTCACTTATATTTCATTGTCATTAGAAGTTAGAACACAACAATGGTTTACATAGATAACCAAAAATTGGGAGGTAAAGTTTATATTATTTCATGTGAAAATAAAATAAAATAAATATTATTAATATGTTATTTGTGAGCTTTGTAGCAACAATAGAAATTACTCTCATGTTCTGGCTTGTCATCTATGACACTGTTTTATAACATGGTAATCTAATGTTGCTCTATTCTCAAGTTTCTAATTAATCTATCGTTTCCAGGGTAAAAAGCTTCTGGTAATTGGAACAACTAGTGAAGTGGGCTTTCTAGATTCAGTTGGTATTTGTGATGCTTTCTCTGTCACTTACCATGTTCCAACATTGAAGACAGATGACGCAAAGAAGGTGAGGGCTGAGTGTTCTTCCATCCTTATGTTTTTTGTTTTTTAGATTAGTCATTTGTAGATTATTGGTGCTATAAAATGGGAATTGTGCTGTAAGCCTGTAACATGTGGCATGAATTACTACTTCCTGGTTCACTTTAGTTCTCACTTCTCTCTCAGTAACTTTTTTCCATATTTTGTCATCATGGAAAATTATGCTGAAAAAATTTATTGTGCCTATGGAAGAACTATTAAGTCAATTTTTTGAAATGTGCTAAAAATCACGTGCGTAGGCTCATGTGAGGGGCCTCGCCTTATTAAATTATAATACATCACGGTTTTTCAAGTGTACAAATTAAATTATATCATACGCAGGTTTCTTTTCTCTGAATTAACTTCTTTAGAGCTGCATTGAACTAATAATTTTTTTTTCCGATCAATTGTCATCTAAATTTTAAATCTCGAACTTGCTCTCATCTGTTGTATTGTATCTTATCATAGGTGATACAACAACTGAATGTTTTTGCTCGTGAAGATGTGGATGCTGCTGCAGAGGCTTTGAATGATGTATGTTCATCTTTCCTTTACTGTTTACCTGCAGTTATTTTTTACTCAACAAAATCCATCATCAATTTCACTGTCAAATACCAAACCCTTCACACAACTATTTCCAGATATATTAAGTTTGGGTTTATATGCACACTTCCTGATTTTGAGTATGATTATAGTCGGATTTCTGAATCCCAGAGTTTCATTTTTCTTAAAAATAGTTAAATGATCTAATTTACCAATTTTAATGGTTTAAGCTTTAAGAATTATATTGAGCTTCAAGGATTAATAGGGTGATTTAATATCGCGTTAGAGAACCCCTTAATAGTTTTAGAAATCATTTGACTTGCAAGGGTGTTTGGCTCCCGCATTCTGTTGGGTTTGTGAAGCCTAAATTTGTCAAGCCTTTTAGATCTATCTTTTCCATCACATTCCATGTACTACAAATGTAATTCCTTTAATTAGTCTTGCTTTTATTTTTTATATTTTTACCTTGAGGATTCCTCATCCTCTTTTTGTATTTTTTCCCTAGATCTATGAAAGTTCATCTTTCTAATAAAAAAAAATTTGTGTAACTTGTGTTTGGATTGTGCAAAGAGTGAGTTTGTTACCTCTGAATTTGTGTCTTTTGTTTAAATTGTGTAAAGGGAATGAATTTGTTGAGCCAGGTTTAGAAAACCCACTAATTAGGGTTGCAGAAACGGGAGCTAAACTTTGAGCCCAATGACCAAATCCTTGAAAGACCAATAAAAAATTAATCACAACTAAAAATTAATCACAATCTAGAATCTATTCTGTCAGTAACTGAATATTTAAATTTACGAATGAACAATAATTTTAATATTTCTCATGATATTCAATGAGTGAAGAGATGACACTTGCTGACTAACCGAATGGCTTAATTTTTGTTTTTAGATGCCCATCAAAAAGTTATACATGTTAATTGAGATGGCAGCTCAGGGTGAGCTTGGTGGAGCAGCAGAAGCAATCTATGCTGGAAAAGAGAAGATTAAGCTCACTCATTTTTTCGACTGCCTACAAGATATCATTCGATACTAGATTTTGGTTCCTTCTCACTTGATATTGGGTGATGAGCTTTGATTTCCAAGATTCATTAATTTCGGATATTAATCTTCGATTTTTGTTCGAGCACGAGCATTTTTTGTTTTCGTTGATCGGAATCTTTTTTTTTTTTTTTGTTCAACTGAACTGCTGATTGTGATTTTAGCGAATCTAATATATCATTTGTTTATATACTCAGATAATGAATTGGAGGTCTTGAGTATCTCATGTTCTGATTATCTCAAATAGGATAATATTTGTATGAGATGTGCAAATCTCACCTTTGTACTAATGATTTGCAAATTATACCTCGATGGATTAATAGTTTTAAATATCCAGGTGGTTTGTAAAATTGAATCACACCCCTCCGCTAGTTAGTTTTAATAAATTATGAAGATGTGCGTATTTTATGTTTATCACGTCTCATGTGTTCTATTTCCATTAAAAAAATATTAAAAAAAAAAGTAACAGATGAGTTTATTTGATAGAATTTCATTATTAACGGAGTGTAAAATCTAAAAAATTTGTCATAATTTACTTTGACTAATTATCCCCTTTATAACTATTAATTCTCAAATTATTATTATAGAAACTCTGAAGGTTGTGCTCAATTTGATTTTGGCCAAATTCGAGAACCGAACCAAGGTGCTCGATTCACCAATTGCATGATCTGCTTGGTTTTGTTTTTTTGATAATCCATTCGGCTCGACTTTTCAGTTTTTTTTTGTTTTTGATTCGGTGTTCGGTTTTGGGCTTTCATTATTGGACCTTGTGTATTTTTTATTCTAAACCTACAAATTTGATACCCAAAAAAAGTTATAAAAAAAAAAAACAATTAACATGATTTTTTAAGCTTATAAAATGTATTTAGTTCATGGAATTGGGAACAAAAATCTAGTACTATTAATTTTCAAGCCTAAAGTAATCCAACATAAAATAATTTATCATCCACACCTAACAGAAATTTCAACATGTTATCAACATATAATAATTTATCATCCACATCTGATATAAATTTAAAATGTTATCCAACATAGGGCAGTTATTAAAATATATATATAAACCCTTAGTCCTCAATTCGATTATTTCAGTTTATCCAAACCACTGAATTATTCAATTTATAGTATTTTAAATTTGAGAAAACCGTTTGGTTTATCAGTTTGCCAGTTATTTTACACATCCCTAGAATCTCATGGGATTGTGTCGCTAAGGGCTCATCCCGACCTCATCTTTGACCCGTCCTAAAACCATCACAGACGGGATTAAGAGTTCTTCTACGATCTCACCTCCACCTCATTGACATTCGGGATGTATTCTTCATCTCTACTGTGATTTTGAGGGTCTAATTTCAAAATTTATCATTAAATTTTCTTAGGTCTAATTTTAACTTTTTACCAAGTTCAAATGCCAATTAAAAGTTTAAAGGATATTAGTGTTATAATACCTATAGTTAGGTGGTTTAAACATTTTTCCCTAGTTAAAAGAAAGAAGGTAGATTTTATGAATCAACAGAAGAAACTAAGCAGTGGAGACGAGAGAAGTTTGCTTTGTCAAACCATAATTCACTCAAGTAGTTCAATACAAATGCAAAACAACCAACAGGCAACAAGTACGAAACTTCAATCAAGAAAAGTCAAGTTTTTCCAAACGAATGCAACACAAAACTTGTTCAATCAAAGTGAAAAGATGAATAATTAAGATATTCATGAAAAACAAAATTGAGCAGTCCGCTAATTTACTTGCATTGTTAAAGAATGAACCACAAGTTTTGCTTCCTCCTTATTTTATCAAAGGAGGAGATACTGAAGTGTGTCTCGTCTTGTATGTACTTGAGATGAGAGTTATAAACATCGAGCATCATGCTTATAGTCGCATCTCGTAGAATGATAAAAAACCACTTCTTATAACTGTGAAGTTCGAGTTCGTATCACACGCTCTCAAAAACTCCCATCTCCTATAGCCATTGAACAAGGAAAAAAAAAAAGGACAAGTACTTATACATGGAGTAGATGAAACATAAAGCACTGGAATAGCTAATATGAAAATTATTTATCAGTATAACGAATCGAGGACAAAAAACAAATTCTCCCTGTTACATTGTTTTACCAAAGTATGGACCAGCACATTCCAAGTCACATTATTAGGAACAAAACCATTTTCTACACTTCTATAAAAGAATAAACAAGCATCATTCACCATACCTTCTCTACAGTGCCAACTGATAAAAGTGTTATAGGTAAAAGCATCTGGGAAAACACCTTCAACTTGTAATCTATCAAATAGATTTAATGCCTCCCTGATGCGTCCAACTTTGCAAAGTCCACTTATGACACTATTATAAGTAACTATATCAGGAACGAAACCCCGATTAATCACATCTCTCAGAAACTCAAATGCATTATCTACTTTTCCAACTTTACAGATCCCATTGATCAAAATATTACATGATATTGTATCGGGACTAATCCCCTCCGTTATCATCTGCTCATATAATTCCAAACCTTTTTCAATATTCCCAACTTTGCAGAATGCTTTTATCAGTCCGTTGTAAGTGATCTTGTCGAGAGCACATCCTCTAAACAACATATCATTGACAAGTGTCAGAGCATTTTGGAATGCACCTCTCCTCAAAAGTGCATGAATTAGGGTATTGTAAGTGACATTGTTGGCAATTATGCCGTCCAATAACATATTATGAAACAACCTGAAGGCCTCATCAATCTTTTCAACCTTGCACAGTCCATAGATTAGTGAATTATATGTAAATAAATCAGGCTTACACCCTTTCCTAGACATTTCATCAAACATATTTAAAGCTAAATGAACCTTTTCATTCCTGCACAGAGCACGTATCAGGCAATTATATACAACTGTATTAATACTCAGTCCCTTAGTTGACATCTCATGTAAAACAAGATTAGCTTCTTCAAGAAGCCCCTTTTTGCAAAGTCCATCAATCAATATTGTGTATGTGATAACATTGGGCTTACAACCTCTCAAGGACATCTCATTAACCAAATCACGAGCCGAAACAAGACTCCCCTTTTTGCAAAGACCATGCATCAATATATTGTATGTAAAAACATCAGGAATAAAACCAAAATTAATCACACTCTGATTAAGGAGACTTTCAGCTTCCTCAAGCTGTCCACACATAACATACCCATTAATTAAAGTATTCAAGATCACAGTATTAGGACAAGGGATTTTATTCAATAGTGCTCTTGCTTCATTGAGTTTCCCAATCCTACATAATCCATGCAACAAAACACCATAAGTCATATTATCTGGGTTAAAACCTCGGAGAAGCATTCGATCAACTAATTTCGCTGCATCATGAATTTGATTTACCTTGCAGAGGCCATGAACAACATCATTGAAGGTTTGAACATCAGGCATGCATCCCATCAGAAACATTTCTTCCAGAAGTTTCAAGGCTTCACTCACTTGATTATTCATGGATAGTGCATGTATTAAGGTTTGGTAAACTATAGAATTTGGTACGCATCCATGCTTAGTCATATCTCTAAGGAGTGAGCAGGCAGAGTCGACCTCATTAACCATACAAAGAGCTTTCATCACCACC
Source organism: Gynostemma pentaphyllum (assembly GCA_028015215.1). Taxonomy (NCBI): domain Eukaryota; kingdom Viridiplantae; phylum Streptophyta; class Magnoliopsida; order Cucurbitales; family Cucurbitaceae; genus Gynostemma; species Gynostemma pentaphyllum. The sequence continues at coordinate 32,300,593 of CM051346.1, forward strand.
CCAAAAGAGAAAACAGTGGGAGAGATACCCTTACTCAGCATGTCATAGAAAACATTCGCAGCAACTCGAGGACAATTACCATTTACCAATATTTCCAGAACTACATTATAAGATTTGTAACTTGGTTCACATGAATAGACAGTCCTCATATCTAAGAGCAATCTAGTTGCCTGTCCGGGTTGGCCAGCTTTCCCATAATGTTTCATAATTATCATGAAAACGGACTCTCGAAAGACAATCTCTTCTTCTTTCATCTCCATTAACAAGTTATCTATAACCTTGAACTCCCCAACTTCCCCAAGCTTATTTATCAACACATAGTATACATTAAATGTATGGCAATAGCCCTTCTGGGCACCAACTCTTTCAAATATTTCCAACAATGTGGGCACATCGAGCGGTAGCTCGAGCAATTTACAAAGTTGAACAGGGCTAATTAGAATGCAAGACTTTCTAAGCTTTTTGATATCAAAAGGTTTAAGTAAACTTTCCCATTCCGTTTCAAACTCAGACTCAACATTCTCCTTGGTTGAATCACTACCATCTTTGATATTCCCAGCTAAAAAGCTTGCTTTACGAGAATTCTCAATGTGAATAACAATATTAAACTTCAACAAAAAGAGATTTTTTGTCCTTTTAACAATTTTCCCAGATGAACTAAGCATTAATAGAAGATTTTCAAAGCGAGAAAAAAAAAGCTTTCGAATTTTGAGTGAGAGGAACTTACGGTTTTACTATAGCTGATCAAAATGCAGAATCCATGAAACCCCTTTTCTTCTTTCTAAATCAATTTCTGTAATCTAACAATAACGAAGCTGCTTTCTCAGTCGAGAAATGAATGGATTCCTAAAAGACTAATCTTTCCATGAAGAAATTAGGAAGGAGAAAGTAGAAATTAATGAGCCATAGATAAAATGGTAAGTGATAGAAAATGAATTTGTAACAAACAGAGAGTGCGAGAGATTTTGCATCATTGAGAATTGAGAAAGGAGACCGTCGGAAAGGATAGCTGAGAAAATATTTGGAGAATGCCCTAACAAATATTTAAATTTGTCTAAATGTCTCCAATTAATAATATTTTTATTTGGAAAACAATACTCCTTTTTTTCCTTTATCTGCCCTTCGAAATCTGTAAAATTGAATACATCTCTCTGAATTTAATGTCAATTTAAAATTTTAATTTTATTAAATCATTCAAATAATAACCTCATTATAAGATAAAACTATAAATTTCTCAAAACCTAGTCAATAGATGCTAAAAATGAAAATTTCATGGGGTAGCAGAATTTTCTTCAATATTTATAAATCTAGCAGTTGTAAAAGTATTTATAAATATAACGGTTTTTTTAAACCCTCTTTCGAGTGAATCAAGAAAATCAGTGATAATTTATCAAATAATCATTGATTATATGCACGAAATATCATTTGATATAATGAATCAGTAAAATAAATGATTTTGGTTTCTGAATGAGTCTTGTGTCTACTTGGTCTCATTTTCGATTTTGTGTCGATGTGGACTTTGAGTTTTAATAAATATGTTTAAATGATCTTTGGATAACAGATGCGTTAAATGTACTAACATAATGCTGATGTGGGATTTATTGACTAATTTGACGATGACATGACTGTTGGAACTTGAAACTTGAAAGGATTTGAGATAAATAAAAAAAGTTTTAGTGAGTGGAAAAAAAAAAAGAGAGCAAAAGTAAATCTAATTAATTTTATTTTTTTAATCTTTAAAAACTACTCATCTTTGGAACCTTCGAAAACCTCTTTATGTTCAAAATGGCTTCCTCACTTGGATATCCTCAATTGGCTTAGCCTATTTTTTGGGTTTCAAAAAGATAACGCAAGGTACCATATCTTGTTCTTCATTTGGAAAATGCTCAGATGCCCTCCAATGATAACATTGATATACTCGATGCAAGAAGTTGTTATAAGAATTATACTTAATTGGAGAAGAAGTCCAACATTTCGATCTCGAATCATCCTTACATATTAAAATTCGTCTTCCTTTTTTTAGCTTTTTTCTTTGAACTGACAAAAACGAAATCAGTTCTGTTTAAAATAATAATAATAATAATAACAATAAGTTTGGTTTAGTTTTTTACTTTTGCTTCATTCTTTTTCCATGCTCTCTCACTATTTTTTTTTTCATTTTTTATTTATCTCAAATCCTTCTCAATAATCATGTCCAGTCAATAAGTTCCACATCAACAGTCACTTCAAAATTCTGTCCATTTAACAAATCTGTTACTTATAGACATGTTTGTTAAAATTCGAAACCAAACAGACACAAGACTCAAATCTCATGGACACAAAGAATACTTTACCCTTTATTTTTTAAGTGGAATGATATTCAATTTATTTTGTAAATTTTAATTATGTTGTTCTATTTAACTTTTTTAGGTTGAAAATTCTTTTGATTCATATTTATAATTATGTTTACGATTTTTTTAGACCTCACGATAGATTTAAGGGAGAAAAAAAAATTAGCACAACTTGTTATTAAAAAAAATATATATTTTACTATAATAAAATGAATACATATTAAATTACAACATTAGCAAATGTTAACTTAATATTTGATGGAAAATAATAAGTTGATAAAAATATTTAAAATTATAATTAAATTCACATTAATACATTCTATATATATGATTAATTGAAAATGAATTAAATGCAATGAATAAATATTTCTATCTTCAATTAACAATTACTATAAAACAAATATTGTAATAATCTTACATTTTACTGAACCATTTATCTTACATTTGACTGTTGGGTTTTGGACCCAAATCAAATTAGTGAAGTATTAATCTATTTGATCATAAAGCCCATTAATTGAATGGACCCAAATCAATTGCTAATCCAATGTTTGGGCTGAAACCAAATTGAGGCATTTGGCTCATTGCAAACTAAAAGCCCAAAGTCAAAACCCAATTGACTTGTTAATTTTTCTTTGACCAAGCTTTCTCTTATTTGAACGAATTGTATGGGCTGTATGAGATCAATTAGGAAAGTGTGAATGACGGTGGTGTTTATTTCATTCATTAAACCTAATTCTTTATATAAATAGATGATCAACAGCCAAGACAAGTGTGTGGTGGCTTTGCCTCCCACCGGGAGAATATTAGGGTTTGTTCATATTGAGAGAAAATAGAGAGGGGGCAACCATTTGAGTGATTCTCGGGGTTATGTATAATTGGGAGTAATTATACACTCTTTATATTTGTCTCATTGATGTAATCTTCAACTTCATAGTGGAACCTGCAGAGTCTGCAGAAGACAGGACGTACCAATTGAGAACCTGTATAAAATCTCTGGTGTCGTATTTTCTCTTACCCTATTATTATATTCTTTGTTGCATTATAATATTCATCGTTCTTGGGATTAGGGAGTTTAGGGTTTAACAAACCCTTCAAATTCCCAACAATTGGTATCAGAGCGTCAGGTTCAAGGGACTTGTGGTGAAGAGCGGTGGATAGCACAGAGGATATTGGGATCGAAAAATTTGGTGATTCATATTTTTCATTCTGGGATGATGCACAGTAAAAATTGCATTTATCGTTGGGAGAGATGCCAGAGGATATGAAGCATGAAGATTGGAACAAACCGGTGAGGTCGTTGACCTTGTTAATTATTGTTGTCAATTATATAAGCTCTACACAAAGTGCAAATTGGAGAGTTGTTGATGTTCCCTCGGATCGGAGGGGTGAGCCAACAACGCGGACAGGACAGTTAGCTCCTAATCCATCAGTTCATGGAGAGTAAACAGTTGGGAGAATCTGGAAGCGCTCAGAAAGTAGCCTCAACTGACAGGCAAGATAGCGAACTGGTGAAGTTGCTCGAGGGCAATAGTGCACTTTTGACTGGGTTCAGAGTCAATGTGGGTGTAGATGTTGGAGATAAAGTCTCTATTTTGACAACCGATTTGAATGCACACATGTCAAGTCATTGATGGTCAGGTGGTTAATCCCGCCACATAGATGGAGTGGGAGTTGGTGGAGTATCTTTTCATGCCTGGAAGATAGCTCACATCAGGAAACCTTGCAGGGGTTATGTTAGTGGATTCTAACATGTTTTGTTTTGCAAATCGATTTGAGTTTGCAGGTTGAAGCTTTGGTGTTCCAAGCATTTGATGAGCTGCTATTGCAGTGGGAGTTGAAGATGGTTTGATTTGTGTCCAAGTGGGAGATTGTTGGGTTTTGGACCCAAATCAAATTAGTGAAGTATTAATCTATTTGATCATAAAGCCCATTAATTGAATGGACCCAAATCAATTGCTAATCCAATGTTTGGGCTGAAACCAAATTGAGGCATTTGGCTCATTGCAAACTAAAAGCCCAAAGTCAAAACCCAATTGACTTGTTAATTTTTCTTTGACCAAGCTTTCTCTTATTTGAACGAATTGTATGGGCTGTATGAGATCAATTAGGAAAGTGTGAATGACGGTGGTGTTTATTTCATTCATTAAACCTAATTCTTTATATAAATAGATGATCAACAGCCAAGACAAGTGTGTGGTGGCTTTGCCTCCCACCGGGAGAATATTAGGGTTTGTTCATATTGAGAGAAAATAGAGAGGGGGCAACCATTTGAGTGATTCTCGGGGTTATGTATAATTGGGAGTAATTATACACTCTTTATATTTGTCTCATTGATGTAATCTTCAACTTCATAGTGGAACCTGCAGAGTCGCAAGACAAGCGACGTACTCAATTGGGAACCTGTATAAAATCTCTGGTGTCGTATTTTCTCTTACCCTATTATTATATTCTTTGTTGCATTATAATATTCATCGTTCTTGGGATTAGGGAGTTTAGGGTTTAACAAACCCTTCAAATTCCCAACATTGACCACATGAAGACAAATGTGACTAAATGCTGTTTTTATGATCCCAAATGAGGGGTTTAATAATACTTAAAAAAGAAGATTAGAAAATGGTGAATGGTTGATGAATTGACCAAATTCACTATATTCTTAATGCTCCAAAACCTCCACAAATGCATCTTTGACAAGAGGATTTGAAGCTGCAACTCTCTGAGATGTAATGTCAAAATCCTTGCCAGATCTGCCATTAGAATCATCAAACCAAGTTTTTATATTTTGTATCAGAAAAATTGTTCACTACAGAGATTCAATGATTTCAAGTTTTTTCTACTTACGGATCAAACACGAGCCCGCCAGCTTCTGTGACAATAACAGCACCACCAGCAACATCCCTGAACAAATAACCGTAGAATGTAAATATCGTATCTCAGCCAAGTGATAGCACAAAAGTTATACCACATACCAGGGACCTCCGTAACCGGTTTCGAAAAATAAATCAATCCTTCCACAGGCTACTCCACAGAGATTCAACGCACAGGAACCAGTCATCCGGAGTGATCTCACCTATGAACAAGAGGCATACAAATAAATGTGAAAATCATTGAATGTTTCCAGAAAGAAACAAGTTTAGTTCTTCTACTATACCTTCAATAGCAAACGATTAATTCTGTCTGTGGTAGCATCCATTGTTAATTTGTCCCGTTTGGTTCCAGCCTGCAAATTCAGTATGGTGATTTGACTTTTATTTTGGTAAAAATTTAAGAAAGTCAAAGTCAGGGACAAAATTATCGATAATATACATAATTCAGCATCAATATTAGTAGAAAATATATTTTCTTCATTGGTAAAATTATAACTATGCTATAATATTAAAAAAAAAAAAACATGAATATCTTTCTATAACTATTAACTTACAATACATTCATGAAAACATTATGAACAATGTACTTCTATAGAATTTCTTAATTACGATCTTAAATAAATTTCAAAAGTATCTGTGGATAGATTCCATATTTCAATGAATCTGACCATTGAAGAATAGTACCTCAATCAACACTCATCTAACATAAAGGCAAAACTACTGGAGAAGCAAAACCTAAAACTCAAGACTTGAAAAAAAAGAGCAGTGAAAAGATAAACAAAGCATACATTTATCACTATCGCTCTCTCTCTCTCTCTGATTTCCTCATCTTATACTCTTTGCTCAAACTATAAACCTAATCAGCTTATGTTGAAGCTCAAGTTGTCCACTGGACTACTTAATAAGCATCAGAGATACACGTGCTAGTCATAATGAAACGAGAAAGGAGGGAGGAAGTGATCAAAATACTGCAGGGAAACAAGTTGCTGATCTTCCGCATCAAGGAATCAAAGAAAAACCAAAATCTCAAGAACAATAGGCACGTGCATAGTTCAAGTAAACAATTTAACTGGGTTGCGCCAAATTGAAACCTCAAGAAGAAGATTTTTACAAAGTTAAAAAAATCTATCTACTGTACAAGATTAGAACATGATTTTAAATTCATCGTCATTGTAAAGCTACTTTCCAATCACTGATAAGACTTGCGTCAGACTTTCCCCGTAACAAATCATTTGCCAGAGCCTATAGATCTCAACTCTCAAGGTACTGAACAGAGATTAAAAAATAGTGATGTGAATGGCAATACAGTCTAGTTATAATGTTCAACACAGTTTTATGAACCCTGATTGATAGTGAATACAACAATAACACGATAAAAAGGGGGTCACAAGTGCACTAAGAGACAAGACATGTGTAATTGGTTTTCTTTTCAAAAAAATGGTATGCAAAGATTATCAATAATATTATAAGTTTTAACAAGATACCTCAGTCGCAAGAAGAGACTTCAACAATTCATCTTGAGATGATACTGCAAAATAAGAAACAGGGGCATTTAAGAAAAAATTATAGTATATAATTTCAAAATTTATAAGATGTGGAAGTACAAAGACGCACCTTTAATAGGTCTACCATTAAGGAAGGAACCGTTTCCACGAATTCCAGTAAAAAGCTAGAGACAATGAAATCAAACTAATACAATTAGCTCAGCAAGATATGGATTTATAAAACACAATCATTGACACCTAGAAGATGAAAATGTAATATATTTCATTCATTTGACCTATGGCTATAACAGGTCAATTTTAATTCTATCATATCAAGGCCAACCGTATATATAGACTGCCCAGAGCTAATTACTTGATCAGTTGATCATGGCATTCCAAAATCTTGAAAGATGAAAAAGGGTGCAATTTTCTGTCCCGTCTACCAATAGAATTATCACAGAATAAATTTTTCTTCAGATATTACTTCAGAGTAAGTATAAACAAATGGAGGAACCTAGAATGGTGTCTAAAAATTTTCCAGCCATTGATGAAATTAAAACCGTCATAGCTGATTATCTCAATGGTGTGATTCTCACCTCATCAATGATTGGATTGTAGACAACTCCAACTGTGGGAACCTTTCCAATAGTCAGACCAATAGAAACACACACAAAAGGGAACCTACAAGTTGTAAATTGATGTCAGCAAACGGTACAGATCAAAGGGAAAAAAAAACTAAATTGGAGAACGAGCAATAGATGGGTACCCATGAACAAAGTTAGTCGTTCCATCAAGAGGATCAACTATCCATGTCGGTTCATCTGTTAACTCCGTGTGGCCATAAGCAGCAGTAGTTTCTTCCCCAATGAACTGAGGCAGCCATTTTTTTAATAATTCAGTAATAAGTAAAAATGACTACTTTTAACCATAAAAATCAGTAACTAAAAATTAGTCAAAATATAGAACCTTATGTGACGGGTAAAGGTCCTTCAGATGGTTAAATATGAGATCTTCACAAGCCTTATCAGTTTCAGTGACCAAATCAACCTGCAATCCATGTCAATAGTTGTAAAATTAATAGTATATCCTTGGAATGAAGCAGAAATCCCCCCCACCTCTAGGTATGTTTTAGTAGAATCTCTATTAGGAAAGTCAATTATGTTATTAAAGAAATAGAGCTGGTTGCAAGAATTTGTTTTTGAAGGCACACAACTATGATTTTTTCATAAAGTCTAATAGTTCACGTCAATCAATCTTCGAATTGACATTTAATCGACATCTATTCAGTCAATCATCAATAATAAAACCATGACCAATTACTTAAATACTTCATAGAAACAACTACACACTTAAAACCCATTAAAATTTTACAATAAACTATTTTTATGTAGTAGAAGACAGGTGATGCTAAACCTGGCCTACCCGATTAGATTATGCATTGTCCAGCAGAAAATTCAAAAGAAAAAAACTATCAAATAGCAGACAGAATTTAACAGAAAGATGAGTACCCCAACAACATTGATACAAAATTTCATAAATATGAATTAGCATATAATTCAAATCCAAATGAGGCACATAAATTACAATAATAACAAACAAAACACATTCTTCAGAACATCAATCGATAAAAAAAAAAAAAAAAAAAGCAAGAGGGAGCAGAGAATTACCTGGCCTTTGTGTTCTACATGCTTGGTCTGATAAAATCCCTTTCGAATTATCTGCCAATCACCATTAAATAACACATAATTACACTAATCATTACAAGATTAAGTAAAGTAAATGAAAAAGAAAGAAAAAACACAAACCTCGCCAGCTTTCTTAGCAGCATCGATTGCAGAATCAAGATACTCATCGAGTGAAACTATAAAAACAAAATCAAACAACATTCTTTCAAATTCCAAAAATAATTAATAAAAAAAGAAGAAGAAGAAGAATGAAACCCATTATAATTGAGCAAGTAACAAAGCAAAAAAGAGACCGTTTTGCGTCATTCCTTCAATTTGTTTTCTCAATTCCCAAGTGGGTTTTTTGAGGTTTCAAAGAATTGATAAAATTGATGATTGTGGATGAGAAAATAAAGTGATTTTGATGAAAGGAAGAGAGATTTATAGGTAGGGGGAAGAGAAACTTAACTTGTTCGGAAAAAACGAGGAAAAAAAGGACCATAGATATGTAGAGACGTGGAAATCGTAGAGATAATGATACAGAATATGCCGAAACGAAGATGCTTCAACGTTCGAATTAAGAAATTTTAAGTCTATCTTTCACTTTCTTTTTCTCTTGATTTTGCTTTCAAAAAATATAAATTCCAGAAGAATGAAGATAAGATTAGATTGGAATCAAATTCAAAATATTTCCATGTTGGTTAGTAATGTAATATAAATTGCTTTAAAACGAAAAAAATATAAAAAAAAATTATACTTTTTGCTTAAAATTTTTAATGGTTAAAATTTTAATTTACATTTTAGAATAAGAATTTGTCTCAAATTGCATAAATCTGCATATTAATTATTAAAATGTCATAACTTTTTAAAAATTAATCAAATAGCATAATATAGTTCAATAAATTTATTGAACTATTTTTCATGGGTAATTTTAATAAATTTGTTTGTTATTTGCTTTGTTAAGTTCAATTTCAATAATTTATCGAACTATTTGATTATTTTTTATTATTATTTTTAATGTATTTATTATTATTATTTACTTTTTTAGTTCAATAAATTTATTGAACTATAATTCTGCTATTTGAGTAAATTTTGAAAAGTTCTGACATTTCAGTAATTAGTGTGTAAAACTTGATTTTTTTTTTAATTGCGTTATATTTTGGGGAATTTGTACTAAATTTAAATAGATGTTAAAATTTGATTAAGTATTTACACATTTATCATTTTAGAAGAGTGTTTAATGAATAATTTTAATTTCTAAATTAATCTAATCTTTATTTCTTCATCAACTTCCTAAATTACTTTTTTTTTTTTTGGCTATTTTCAATAATAATCAAAATGAGGAGACTAATTATAAGAATATTGGGAGCGCCACTTTTATTATAGATATGGCCAAAATCACCACCGTAAATTTAAATACATTGTGAAAAGATGAAAAATACCCTCGTTTTTATTTTCCTTAAATCATGCAATATTTAAGGAAAATTATGAGATCCCTTAAATTGTTCAAGATTTAAGAGAGATTAAAAACAAAAATATTATAAAAAGGGAAATCGTATGAGCTATAAATCTACCAATTAAGTACAAAATCAAGCTTCCTCCAACACTCTTTCTTCTCCAAGTGCCATAAATCTGCCATTGATACTTCTTCAAGCTACAAAAATAAAACATATAATGATTAGTTTAATAGATTTATTTTGTTAAACCCATAACAAGTTTAAAAATTACTTAATAAAAACCAACAAAATCCAGAAATGAAAATTTATAAAACAAAACATGGTTTGATTAACAAAATTGTCATTGATGTTTCTTCAAGCTACGAAATTTATGAAATGAAAAATATGGTTAGTTTAACAAGTTTATATTTGTTAAACCAATAAAATCCAGAAAATGATTAAAAAGTCGGTTAGTTTAACATGCTTATATTTGTTAAAAACTAATAAAAATTTAGTTTAGCACTATAAAAGAAAATCTAACCTAAACACTATGATCCAAAAAATGATTAAAACGTCAGTTTAGTTTAACATGTTTTGTAACGACCCGGACTTTTAGGTAATTTTGAAAGAAAAATAATTATATTAATTTAAAAATGGAAATTATATTTCAATAGTTGTTATTTGATTATGATTTTGGGGTTTGAGTTAATACTCTCTAATTAAGGAAGACTAGCCTAGCTAAATTGAAATCTTAAATGTTGATTTTGAATTTGTTGATTTATTGCAGGGAATGGTATTAGAGAATTATTGCATTTTAAGAGGGATGTAAGAGGTGGGTCTCTCAATCTTTGTCTTTTCCTTTCCAAATTGTTAGGGTTCTTACCTATTGGTAGGGGTGTGCACAGTTCGGTTTGGTTCGGTTTTGGACAAAATCACGAACCGAACCGGTCTACTTAGTTCCTAAAAATCATGAACCAATCGGTTCATAAAGAATGAGTAAACCGATTGGACTAGGTTTTATATGGTTCGGTTTGGTTTACCGGTTTTATCAAGTTTTGTGAGCAACTAGAGACATGGAGGAAAATCCATTTAATGCAAGAGGGGAGGATCGAGCGGCTGATGAAAAAAGAGAATAGGTTTTGTTGTTTTCTATTTAAATAATGTACTTAGATGGGGTGGGGTGGGGTGGGCTTTTTTGCTTTCGGTGGGATTTCACATTAAGGTGGGTTTTGGCTGAAATTTGGTTTTATTTTTGTTTAAAGGAAAAAAAAATAGTTCGGTTCAGTTTATATGGTTTTTAAATTTAACAAACCGTACCAAACCAAAAAAATTGGTTTTCTATATTTTAAACCAAGAAAACCCGTTCTTTAAAAAAAAAACCAGACTATTCAGTCCGGTCTAGTTCAGTTTGTCAGTTTAATCGGTTTTTTACACACCCGTACCCAGTGGGTCTTAGAAGGAAGAAGAAATTAAAAGGTAATACAAAATTTCAAAAGAACTTCTCCCCCATTTTTCTTCTACCACTGCCAGTCATGTTTGGAGCTAAAGCCATGGTTGTTGTTCCTCCCTCCTTCCATTGGTGATAATCTGAGTTTTCTTCATTGTGAATCTTTGGGCTTTCAAGTCTAGACAAGGAAAAGCAAGGTGGACATTCCTTCCTTCCCTCCATTTTCACCCTCACCGTCGGGTGTAGCAGTGGGAAAAGCAAGGGGTTGTCTCTTTCTCTTCTCTTCCTAGCTCCTCCCTTTTCGTGGGTTTGTGCTTCTTGTGTTGGGTTTGGTTTCTCAAGAAAAGCACCATTTTTATGGAGGAACTAAGGTAAACACAAAAACCATTTTCCTATTTTTCTTTCTTGTCCAAGACCAACATTTCCATGGTGGCAAGCTTGAAGTTGATGGCTAAGAATACAAATCCAAAACCCTCTACCCTTGACCGTCCTTTTATTTTTATTCATAGATCTTTCCACCACAAATTCAAGCCAACCCATTTAGTTTGCAAGAAAATGCCATGGCCAAAATCACTGTTCATGTCCCCTTTTTTGTCCATTATTTCCGGCGACCGTAGTTTGGGTGGTCATGGGTTTATTTTAGGTATGGAGCTCCAAACATTAAGATCCAAAACAGGCCCTTCCCTCTTCTTTCTTTCATGAGGTCGATGCCATCTGCTGCTCAAAAAAAAAAAAAAAAAAAAAAAACCATACTAAGCTACTTAAGGCCAATGACATTGACAAGCAGCCAAGTGACCCTTTTTTTTTTTTTTTTATAATTTTTTTCCTCTTTTAACAAGCACTTGGTTGTTTGTCATTGGCCTTAAGAAACCTTTAGCTGCTCAGCAGCCAATTATGGTTCAAAGTTTTTTTTTTTTACTTTAACCACCCCTTGCAGCCAGTATTGTCCAATCCTGACATATGGGTTTTTCCTCTATAATATTGGACCATTTGCAAATTTAGCAACTTTTATAGTATTATTTGTAAAAATATCAACTCTAAAAAATATTTATAAATATAGTAAATTTGTATCCGGTGAATCAATTATAAACATTTAAATTACTTAATTTTACATTCAGTTTATCATTGATACACATATTAATCATTGATTAACATAGTAAAAATTGTCATATTTGTAAATACTTTTTAAATTTTTACATTAAGTTTATCATTGATACACATATTAGTCATTGATTAACATAGTAAAAATTGTCATATTTGTAAATACTTTTTAAAGTTGATATTTTTACAAATATTGCATCAAAATCTGCTACTCAATGAAAATTCCCTTTAATTGTTAAGTAATATATATATATATATATATATATATATATATATATATATATATATATATATATATATAAACTGATAACTTAAATTCTGTTTCAGTATACTTGTTTACCTCCAAGCAATAAAAAAGGTAAAGGATCATAATAAAATCAATCGAAATCGGATAGACATTCTTTAGATATTGTTTACTTAATTTTTTTTGGGAATCGGAATCATATTCCTTTTATACTCTTTACTTGCATTAGGAGTAAGAATCAGACGTATTATAATTACTAGATTAACCATTTCATACTCTAAGCAATTGAAAATACATTAATTAAAAAATATATTAGTATATAAAATTTAATTTATTATATTTAATTTAATTTCAATAATTTATATGAAAATAAGAAACTCTGAATAATTAAAATTAAAATTCAATAAATGAATAGTAAACTAATTATCAATCAAATAATTATTATTAAATAAATAGTTATAGGGAAGATAAAGAATGAGGGTGAAAATGTACAGTTTAATAGAGATGATCACTGCCAAGAATGAGACAAAATGCAAACACTATAAATTTTGTAATTTTTGTATTAAGGTACAATTTTCAAATACTTGAGTTAATTAATACTGGGGCAAATTTCATGAATGAGTCACGAAATTTTCAAGTAAGAAGTATTGAGGAATCTTGCACGCTCATGATCAAACTTCGAGCCTTTACAATAAAAAATGGATCAAAGGTTTGAATGTGGTCGGAAAAAATAAAGTTTCACTTACTGTGGTTTTATAAACAAACTTACATTAATTGTTTTAAAATTTATTTTTGGACAAGAACTGGTCCACATTTATTACAGGCATACTTTCGGACAAGAACCAGTCCACATTTTATTTCATCGTAATTTTGGACAAGAAACGGTCCACATGTTATTTTATCTTATTTTTGGACAAGAACTGGTCTACATCCATTACATGCATACTTTCGGACAAGAACTGGTCCACATTTTATTTCATGGCAATTTGAACAAGAAACGGTCCACATGTTATTTTATCTTATTTTTGGACAAGAACCGGTCCACATGTTATGTTGTAGTTTTGAATAAGACCCGATCCATATTTTTACTTTTCTTAAACCAGGTCAGACTATGCCTACACCTTTCTGAGATTTTAAAAGCACTAAGTCACTCCGTTTTACCCTTAACTCACAAAGTTCGTATAGTTCTGTTTAATTTTTAAATAAAACCGACTAAATCAAGTCCTACGTCTTTGTCCTCCTTTCAATACTGTAAGGATGAGTAAAGAGGGGCAAGCTGTAGACCCCTAATTTTGTCCGTTATCATTTACAAATTAGATTTTTTTATTAATACAAAAAATAAAATTGACCAATTAATTAATTCATTTATTTTTATCATAATCTTTTGAGATGAGCACATCTTTTGTAAATATGGCATTAAAAGAAAAATGTTTTTTTAATTGTTATTTATTATTATTAGATAAAATTGGAAAAGAGTGTGAAATTAGTCTTGCCAAAATAGGAAAAATTATGGACAAAATTTTGGTTAAGCTAAAAGAAATGGAAGAGTGTAAAATTAGTTTTGCTAGAATAGGAAAAATTATGGATAAAAAATTGGTTAAGCTAAAAGGGGATTTAAAAATAAAAATGAAAATATGTATTAAATTTTAATTCTATTTTAAGAAAAAAAAGAGGGAGTTTGACAAAGAAGGTTTGATAAAATGGGGGGAAAGGAAATGAAAGGAAAAATTCAAAATTTGAACTTAAAAAAAGAAATAAACATATTTTATATTTAAAAATGAATGTTTTGTTGAGAAAAGAAAAGAAAAGGTAAATAAGCCTATAAAAGAGGGGCTTTTATTTGAGTTAAGGAATTTGGTTTTTTTTTTTTTTAAAAAAAAGGATAAAATCCCGAGATAATGTTGTAGATGGCCACATTTTATGTATTGCTATAAAAAAATGGCCACATGCTTTTATAAATCACGTTTTGGCCACTTGATGTTAAGTTTTTTTTTCTTATACCGTTTTTACCCTTGTAGGCAATCAAATTTTCTTCCTCTTATTTGTCAGGTACTGTTGACGTGATGGCAAAACAGATTTCAAGGAAAAAAAATAGCTTCTCAAGCAAGCTTTGTATTTTTTTATCCCTTTTTCGAAAATTGTGTTGTCTCCTCCTTTTTTTTACTTTTTGATATTTAGACTTGAAAAAAGTTAGATTCTCAAGCAAGATTTGTCTTTTCTTATCCCTTTTTTGAAAATTGTTTTCTCTCCTCCTTTTTTTACTTTTTGATATTCAGACTTGACCTCTTAAAAAGTTGTTCACTCTTTTAGCCTCACGAACTTGTACCAATGATATAATAAATAGTACGCATAATACAGACTATACAGACACAGTTTCATTTTTATGGTCATAATTGTCTTCTTATTTTTTTAAAAGTAAAATCAATATTCATATACGTATAGTACAAATTATACAGACTTTTCCCAAACGGAGACAAACTAATGGATTTATATTAGATTCTTTTAGCCTCACAAACTTGTACCAATGGTATAATAAATAGTACGCATAATACAGACAGTCATTTTTATGGTCATGATTGTTTTCTTATTTTTTAAAAAGTAAAATCAATATTCATATACGTGTACTACAAATTATACCGACAACCCCAAATGGAGACAAACTAATAGATTTATATTAGATCTAAGTTTTTTTTAGAGAAAAATGGAGACAAGTTAATTGATTTTTAAGATTCACTTTTCAGAAAAATGGAGCTAAAAAATCAATGGAATACACACATCAAGAAGAAGTTGAAAAAGATGGGAATTGATCCTCAAACTCACAAACCAATTTCGCCAGTTTCGGAACATAAAACCCATTTGCCCAAAAAAGAAAAATCAACAACCAGTAGAAGAAACCCCTTCTGATGAGATGGATTTCAATGATGAGTTTTGCACAGACGAAGTCTCTCTCATTGAGCCCTAGGAAATTCTTATCCCCGGAGGTTCTTCTTCTTCGTCTTCATCATCGTCTTCGTATTCCTCTTCTTCGTCTTCAAATTCAGATTCAGCCATTAAATTGTTTGAAGATCTTATGCATTAATTCCCTGACTTGAAGTGGACTAATGTTTATAAAGAGAGAGCCTTGACAAATGGAGAGAGAGAGTTGCAGTACTAATTATACTACTCGATGTATATACACAATACACGCTTTTCACATCCAAAAACCATCATAAATACCCCCAAATGTGACGACCCGACTTATTCTAGAAGCCCGGGACGCGAGTACGCAAACAGAAGCAAAGAACTTAAGCTTAAAACAATTATTTTAGTAAAATATTAAAAATTTCGGCATGTAGTGTTCGTAAATCTCAAGTCTCACATACAATATAAAGAAAACCTGTTAATCAGAAAATATCGGCTCGTCGGCCGGTTCAGAGTCTCACATAAATTCAAAACAAAAGAAGGTTCGGTGCACCGGTTTAAAAGTATTATACAAACATAATATACATACTTTGACTTTAAAATTTGTCCCTAAAACAAAAGAAGACAACCCAAAATAAGACTACTACATTCCCAGAAAATACGGCTTGCGTGACCGGAGACCTAATCTCAAAAGTTCCATCTCAATGCATCAACGAGCACCACCTGCCACACCTCGTTCCCTTCCTCGTCCAACACCTGAAAGGTGATATAGAGCACCTTTGAGCATGACACTCAGTGAAAACAAAAGAATATGAACGGTAATTCGGTATGATTGTAATAAAATGAATAGGAAGTAATGACATACTTAAAGTGCAAATAAGAACAATGCATTATGTATAAATGGTATCAAAACAACCACAAGTCCTTTAACCTGTACTTTAGCCAAACCATTACCGTATATCACATATCACAATTTCCATCCTCTTTAATTTCACAAGCCATGCCATCATACCCCCGACATCTCTCTACGCCCAAGTCACATGATCAATCATCATCCGAGTTGTAGCTCTTTTCAAACTTAAATTATCTCAATAACCATTAGCATCCGGGCCATTTATCATATAGCACACCGAAGCCCATGACATCTCCGTCACAGTAACCACATGTAACGTCCAACACCCACACACCGTTACACGGGATAATCACAACTCTGCCACGGTAACAAAGTGTAATGTCCAACACCCACACACCGTTACACGGGTTACGACCCCATGGCCACAAATCGATCATATGATATGCATGAATGAAGTGTTATGAGATGAAATGGAAATGAATGAGTAATCATGCTTACTAACAACTCTCATCATAACTCACATCTCATACTATTTCCACATGATACATGTAAAACACATTTCAAGCTTAAAGTTTCTAATCATATTCGCGTGCTATTCACTAAGAACCTATAATAACATAACAAGTGTTTATATGTCTAGCCCAATTCATATCTTGCTCAATATTCACATAAGTGTATAATTCACATTTCACATACTACTTTCAATAGTTCATTTGCATTCTCCTTTATAGAGCAATAATCGATGGCATAATAAATAATCATTCACGTGTTCAAGTTAATAGCCCCAAATCAGCATATGACTCGATCATGGACTAAGAGTATAAAAATAAACATCAAGTAAGCATGCTCATAAAAATGACTATTCATAAAACATATCGGTTTTGAGCTACTAGCTTGTTGGGCTCTTATAACAACGTCGGGATCATGTTCCACTTCCCGTTACTTCTCGCACATTCATCACCTTACTATCCATACATCACAAGCCACTACTTCTTAAAACCGCAAACACCCACATCCAAGATAACTCAAAAAAATTCGTGATTCACATCGCCAACACCCTTCTGATTCTTTATGTTCTCACCTTTTCAAAAGGTTCTCGGTAGCTCGTTCTTGCCTTTTATCCTACAACCAATCATTCCAACATATTTAGATATATATATATATATATATATATATATATATAATCATTTATCTCAGCCCAATTCAAATACACACAAACTCATACCCGGTTAGAAGAACAAAACCCAAAACTAGTCAATTTAAGATGCAAATTTTCGACCAATTGGAAAATAATCAATTATTCAATGGTTGGAAATTCTAATGTGTTTTTCATGTAGATTAAACACATATAAACACCCAAAATTTTCAGATTTAACAACCTTCCATTAATAGCTAAGAAAACACAAAATTGAGAAAAAATAGAAGCTTGAGAAAACTCCATTAATGGAGTTTCTTGAAAGCTTACACCCACCCAATGGTTTTCATCTTTTCCCCTTTCAATAAACATATATTTAAGCACCCATATATTCCAGATTTAATAAACTTTCAAAATTACTCAAGAAAATCCCAAAACTAGCTAAGTTAAAGACTAGTATTTTGGCCAAATTTGAGAGTTTTCAAGAATTCATTTTCTTGCTCTTCCAAGTTGTTTTCCATATGTAAAATACATATTTAGGCACACATATAATCCATAATTGAAAGACTCTAAGTAAAAGTCATGAAAAACCAAAATTGGAAAAACTAGAAAACTTGAAAATAGCCATTAATGGAGGATTTGAGCTTGGTGTTCATCCATGGCTTCCAATTACAACCATTATTAATATATTAGATCTTAGGGACTTGATGAGTATCATTCTAAATTCAATTTTCAGAATTAACACAAGGAAGATAACCCCACACAACACAACTTAAACATCAATTAAGGAAATCCTTAAACAACTCCATGGAAAACCTTAAAAACCATAAACCCTAGGTTATGAAATTACCTTGATCTTGCTTAATTTCTCTTGATTCTTGAATAAAGCTTCCTCTTATGATGAATCTACCAAAAATCTCCAAGAACTCTCTTGAATTAACCCACAAACACAAGCTATATGAAGATCAACATGTGAAAAAATTAAAGAAGATGGGTGATGGGGAGGGGGGGGGGGTGGCTCACGGGTTTGGAAGGGAAGGATAAAGATGATGCCCTTTTTTTTTTTTTAAATTTTCAATTTCCCTTAATTCCCTATATAAACTTTTATTTTCCATAATTAAAAATTAATAACTAAAAGCTATTTGCAACTTTCCCCCTCCACCTCCTACATTTAAAAATAAGCCCCTCCTCCTATTTTCTTTGCTAACAAGCCCTTCCCCCTAATTTTTTTTACTAATCAACCCTCTCCACTAACCTAACCATGGTTAAAAAAAATCAATTTTCATTTATTTCACCACCCATGGTTAGATTAACTATGGTTAATCACGAATTAACCGAAATACACATAGAAAATAATTTACACACTTTAAATCACCAATTAACCAATAATAACACCACAAAATAATTTTCACTTTTTAAAATTCCTCTTTATTTTATACCAACAATAAGGAATCATACAAAAATTCTCGGGCCCTTACACAAAACATATAAAAAAAAAAACTATATAAACTTTTGCACGAAAGTTGATTTCTTTTCTCACAAACTTACAGTGTTTAGTTACGACTAAAACAACGCAATTCGTACAAAATCTTGTACACATAGTACCAGAGGTACGTACTGTACATATATTACACTACTTTTTCAGCAAAACAAAATATCATTAAAAATTGTACATATAATATCACCTATACATACAGTAGTATACCTTAAGAAGAGGTTACAGACAGTAAGAGTATTAATAGGTCCAATCAGAGTATACGCAATATGTAATACCACTCATACGTAGTATACCTTTACACGAACATTGATTTTCATTTTTCATCAGTCCAACTGTAAATGTTCAGAATGTACCATAGAAATGCCAAAAATTTCAAACATCCATCATGTAATTTGACCCAAAAAAAACTAAATGTTCGAGATTGGAGATAACTTTTACACACCAAATTAGTACTATTTGGACAAAACGCATGTTCGAAGCCATATTTCTTCTCCTTTGTTCTATTCTAAATGCGATCAAGGTAATCCTTAGAAAGATCAGGATCCAAAATAAGCACCCCCTAAAATTTCAAAATCCAACATAATCAAATATCTCAGTTTGGTTGATAAATTGTAACAGCAAGGTAAAATTTAAAATTGTAGTCTGCTGATCTAACCTTATTATCAATAGCTCAAACAATATCACAACCACATTCTATCTCCCTCAACGACCAATGATAACTCTATAAAATAGAGTTATATGGTCCTATTTTAATGCTTATGTGATAATTATTTGATTGAACTTTGCTCATATTTTGCATACTTTGAATTCATTTTGCATAATTCTTTAATTAAGCTTACTTTGAGAAAACTCGAGTTTTTAGCACTTTAAATAATATGTTTGAAGTGTTTTTGACTTTTGGTATTTTATTCTTGTCATTTTGAATGAAAGAAATCCCTAAAAAGTTGCAAATTTCATGCAGGAACAAAGGGAAAAAGTGCAGATTTTGGCAAAGTGCTGTGGTAGTGCTGCAGCACACTGGAGCAGTCTGGACAGCAAGCAGGATCACGATTTTAAGCCCTAAAAAGTCATCTTTTTGGGCCCGTTTCAGCTGATTCAAGTGAGAAACAAATAGCCCATCATTGAGGTCCATCTTAGAATCATTAAAAGGAAGCCCAATCCCAAAACAAAAAAAAAGAGGAAGAATTAACCTAGATAAAAAGAAGACTTCAACGTGAAAAATAGAGAGGAGCCTGAACGTGGAGACAGTTTTGCAGGCAGAGACAAAAACGCAGGAGGAGCTTCTTCTTCTTCATTGGGATTTCGTTTGGATCCTCTCTTCCATAGATTATTCTTTCTTCTTCTTCTTCTTCATTCTTTAGAATTCCATTATTGATTTTAGATTATGTTAGGTTTAGTTTTGATTTTTGTTAAACTCTTTTGTCAATTTAGGATTTATTATGAACTAAATTTCTTAGTTGGAATTGATAGATGAACCCTAAAGGGAATTAGTTTTTCACAAGCTTTAATGAATTCAAGAAAACCTGATATCGCACAGTTTGTACTAAAGGGATGATTTACTAAACTAGCGGAATTTTATTTAGTAAACTAATTAACATTTAATTATGGATCTATTAATATCATGCAATTTGTGAAAAAACATGTAGATTCATGCTTTAAATTTCGAAAATTAAAATCAAAACTTACATTGAGTAATAAATGGAGAATCGGTTGGAGGTTTCTTTACAGCATCAAATCCTCAGCAACACCGGATCTTCTACGCTATATCTCGATCGATCAAACGAAAAACGATTGTGGGATCGAACTATAGAAGAAATTGGGAAAAAGAAAAATATTTTCTTCCCAATTTTGAATAGGGAAAATCGGCACTCAAAAGGGGAGAGGAGGAAGAGAGAATTCCGAATTTCTAAGGAATTTAATTGTATGATTTATGAATGACCCAACCCTCCTATTTATAGAAAAATAGGAATCCTAATCCCATTAGGATTAATCTATAGAGATAAATACAAAAAGAAAAAAGATTATCTCTTTCCTTTATCTTGCAATTTCGAAAATGCCAAAGATAAATAGGAGATTATTTTCTTTTCTTTATTTTATTTATCTTGGGTAAATAAATCTATATAATTATTATAGGATATAATTCAAATAATTATCTCCTACAAATTATCTATGAAGGCCAAAATTAATAAATAATTAATAAATCAAATTTATTTAATTAATTATTTTGGGCCAATTTCAATTGGGTTCATTAATCCAATTGGGCTTGAAACTCTCTCTTAAATTAATAAGTCCAACTTAATTAATTTATTTATTAATTACCATTTAAATAAAATATTTTATTTAAACAATTAATAATATTAATATTTTCTCTCGACTAAATATTATCAAATTATATTTAATTATTAATTTCCATTTAAATAATTTTCATTATTTAAATAATTAATAATAAATATTTTAATTATTAATTTCCATTAAATAAACTCATTATTTAATTAATAATTTTATTGATAACATTTTATTATTAATTAATTAATTATTAATTATTAATTCCGTTCAAATAAAATTTATTATTTAAACAATTAATAATTGTTAATTAATTCCAAATTATTAATTACCATTTAAATATACTCAATATTTAAATAATTAATAATATTTCATTATTAATTTCATGTTTAAATAAACTCATTATTTAAACAATTAATAATGTTTATATTAATTACCGTTTAAATATACTCAATATTTAAACAATTAATATTGCCTATTTTAAGTAATTCACTTTACTTAAAAATTTCCATTTCTTCTACTTGATTTCGCGACTACGATATTAGGGCTAGCATAGGGACCCGATGGACCTATAGATCATGGGCTTAATAATTAGTCAATTAATTGATTAACACTACAAAAAAAACTGTCAATTTGCGACCACGAAATTGCGACCAAATGGTCTTTTTTTTACCTAAAATGCGACAAAAAATGCGACCAACTAAGTGGTGGCCAAAAAGCTGGTCGGCCCTGAATTTGTGCGACTGGATAGTCACAAATATACGACCAAAAATTTTTGGTCGCAAAAAAGTCAACCTTTTAAAAATGCAACCAGATGGTCGCATTAAAAGGGACCATATGGTCACATTTTATCTTCAATAGAAGTGACCATTTGGTCACATAAAAAGTGACCAAATGGTCGTATTTTATGTGACCAAATGGTCACTTCTAGGCTCGATTAAAGTAATGCGACCGATGGTGGCCTTAAAAGCGACCATCATCCGGTCGTTATTTATCGCGAAAGATAAGTGACCAAATGGTCACATAAAAAAGTGACCAAATGGTCGTATTTTATGTGACCAAATGGTCACTTTTAGACTAAGTAAAAAGTGACCAGGATGGTCGCTTTTAAAGTGACCATCCTGGTCGCATATAAGAATTTTTTTTAAAATTTAAATTTCAATAATTAGTTAATTAATTATTAATTATTAATTAATTATTTAATTAATATTAAAATTTCATAAAAAAAAATTGGAATTAAAATAAAAAATATATATATCAAATATTAAAAAAACGTTTTATACAGTCGAAAGAATCCTATAACTACTGCGGAGGGGCGGGGGGTGGGGGAGGAGGCGTCGATGATGAAGGGCCGCCGCCTAGAGATCTGAAGTACGCGGCCAAAGCGGATGCGACCTGGGCGTTGACTCGTGCCTGCATGTTGGCCTCAATAGTAGCGACTCGAGTAACGAAGTCCTCGCGCATAGCCTCTATGTCCGCGCGCAGCTGCTGCTCAGCCGGAGAAGGGCCGGAGCTAGTGCTCGCTCCGCTCCGCTGAGGCCGGGGCACATCTGCATAAAGGCGTCGCCCGTACAAGCCGAGCCCAGGGACCGACCCATCGGCCGAACCCCTCCAGCGACCTCCAAGAACGCCTCTATACCGTCCTCCTGAGTCGGTTGCCAGTCCAGTGTGGGCAACGCCGAGTCAAGGACTCCGTGAAACGTTCCTAAACATTTAAAATTCAGAAAATAAAATGGTTAATATATAATGTAGGAAAAATTTTAAAGAAAAAATAATAATTGAAAAAATTATTAAATACGAGCGCTTTCGCCTTATCGTCGACTTAACGTCCCGTCCTTCTTCGTGTGAAGAACTCGGTGCAGACTCATCAGGCGACGGGGGCGCCCGTGCTTCGCTTCCTAAAAAATTAAAGAGTGAAGAATAAAACATAATAAATTAATAAGTAATTGAAAAAAGAAAACGAGAAAAAAGTACGTAAGTAAGAAAACGACGAAAAAAAAAACATACCAATCGATGATGGTGCTCGTCGTGGGTCCGCGCCCCCGCTGTGTGTTTGGTGGGATTCTTCGCGCGGTTGGCCTTATTCCTGCTTGACACTGCCTTGCCCTCAGGAGTGCTCAAGCTCGCGGCCGCGCGCGTGGTCCTCCGGGCTCATCCACACGGGGCGGTTTCTTGCGCTTGCTTTCTGCGTGCCAGGAACATGAGGTCCTTGAATCGATCCCAGGACGTGGCTGTCCCATAGGGGGAACAATCTACCGTCGGTGATATCGGGATCGATAACAGGAAACTTGCCTGAAAAAATCGAAATAAAAAATTGTTAAAGTAATAAATTTATTTCTATAAATTTCAAAATTAATTAATTATGAAAATGAATGATGGTTTTACCTTCCAATTGTCGTACATCCGACGTTTCTCCGTTGTCGGAATCTTCGTCCAGTGGGTCGTGGTAGAGGCATGCTCCTGGAGGACCTCGCGAAACCGTTTTGAAACGGTCGTATCTTGTTATACTATGCAAAATCAAAAAAAAGTATTGTGCTATATATTAGAAACTATTAGTTAAAAGGAATAAAAAACACTTTGAAAAATAGTAAACAAAATTACTTACGTGTCCCCTTCAATCCAGAGGGTAGTCTCGTCCTGAGACAGGCCATGCGGCATGAAGTCGAGGGGCTAGCTGGATCCGACCCTGATGCAGACCCGGACGCTGACCCTGATGCAGACCCTGATGCTAAGCCCGAAGTCGTGGCAAGGGAGTCCTGCGGCAGTCGTGGTGTCGCAGCTCGGTCTCAGGACTCCATCATCGAGCGTGGCAGGAAGTCCCGTCTCGTAACTAAAGAGGATGTCCAACTCCTCCGTAGTCGGTCCGCATCGGGGCAACGCCAGATGGCGTCTGCGAAACCCCTCATCACCCGCGTCGTCAAGGCTCGTCTGACCGGGGGAGGACGCTCGTCTGCCCGTCATAATCCTACAACCAAAATAAACTAATTTAATACTAATTACGTAAGTAAAATATTGATTAGTTTATTTAATTAATTAATTAATGAAATAATGTAAATTAAACTAACATAAATTAAGTAAATAATTTAAAATAAACTAATCAAATTAATTTGAATAAAAGTAAATTAAAATTAGATTAATTGAACTAAAAGTAATTCAATTAAACTTAAGATTAATTAATTAAAACTAAAATAAACTAATCATTTAATTTGAAATAAAGTAAAGTAAAATTAGATTAATTAAACTAAAATTAATTGAATTAAACTAAAATTCAATTAATTTTAGTTTCAATTAATCTAATTTTAATTTACTTTAATTCAAATTTATTGATTAGTTAATTTTAGTTTTAATTAATTAATCTTAAGTTTAATTGAATTAATTTTAGTTCAATTAATCTAATTTTAATTTACTTTAATTCAAATTAATTGATTAGTTAATTTTAGTTTTAATTAATTAATTTTAAGTTTAATTGAATTAATTTTAGTTCAATTAATCTAATTTTAATTTACTTTAATTCAAATTAATTGATTAGTTTATTTTAGTTTTAATTAATTAATCTTAAGTTTAATTGAATTAATTTTAGTTTCAATTAATCTAATTTTAATTTACTTTATTTCAAATTAATTGATTAGTTTATTTTAGTTTTAATTAATTAATCTTAAGTTTAATTGAATTAATTTTAGTTCAATTAATCTAATTTTAATTTACTTTTATTCAAATTAATTGATTAGTTTATTTTAGTTTTAATTAATCCATCTTAAGTTTAATTGAATTAATTTTAGTTTCAATTAATCTAATTTTAATTTACTTTAATTCAAATTAATTGATTAGTTTATTTTAGTTTTAATTAATTAATCTTAAGTTTAATTGAATTAATTTTAGTTCAATTAACCTAATTTTAATTTACTTTAATTCAAATTAATTGATTAGTTTATTTTAGTTTTAATTAATTAATCTTAAGTTTAATTGAATTAATTTTAGTTCAATTAACCTAATTTTAATTTACTTTAATTCAAATTAATTGATTAGTTTATTTTAGTTTTAATTAATTAATCTTAAGTTTAATTGAATTAATTTTAGTTCAATTAACCTAATTTTAATTTACTTTAATTCAAATTAATTGATTAGTTTATTTTAGTTTTAATTAATTAATCTTAAGTTTAATTGAATTAATTTTAGTTCAATTAACCTAATTTTAATTTACTTTTATTCAAATTAATTGATTAGTTTATTTTAGTTTTAATTAATCAATCTTAAGTTTAATTGAATTAATTTTAGTTCAATTAATCTAATTTTAATTTACTTTATTTCAAATTAATTGATTAGAATACTTAAACAAAATTATTCTAATTAATTAATCTAATTGTACTTTACTTTAATCAAATGTAACTAAAATTAAGTAATTAAACAATTTTTATTTAATAATTAAACTAAAATTAATTAATTAAATTAGTGTAACTCATTAATTTAAACTACTTAAGTATAATTGAAGTTAAACTATTTGAATTAATTACCCTACTTTAAATTAATTGATTTAATTAAAGTAATCTAAATTACATTAATTAAACTAAAATTAAAAGTTAAACTAGTGTAATTATAAATTAATTTAGTTTAATTTTATTAAATTAAAGTAAACTATCTTAAATAAACTAAATAAGTAATTAAACTAAATTAGATTAAGTAATTTAATTAATTACTACTTAAATTGAATTAAAGTAAACTAAGTTAGATTAATTAAACTATTAGATTAATTAAACTAAAATTACTTAAAGTAATAAAATTAAAGTAAACTAATTAATTAGTTAATGTAAACTAAAATGCTATGAATTAAACAAAAGTAAACTAAGTAATTGATTACACAAATTTAGATTCATTAAACTAAAAATTACTTAAAGTAATAAAATTAAAGTAAACTAATTAATTAGTTAATGTAAACTAAAATGCTATGAATTAAACAAAAGTAAACTAAGTAATTGATTACACAAATTTAGATTCATTAAACTAAAACTAATTAAATTAACAAAACTAAACTAAACTACTTAATTAAAAACTAAAAACTAAAAACTAAAACTAAGTAAACTAAATTCTTAAACTAAACTTCAATTTGATACGAAAACTAACCTCGTAATCGAAACCGGGATTGGGGGTTGAGGGTTTTAGGTTTAGAGTAAGAATGGGAACGGGAACGGGAAGAAATAACGGGGAACGGGAGAGGGGAAAGAGAGAAAAGAACAAAAAGAGAGGAAGAAAAAGAGAAAGGCAGAAAAGAAGAAAATAAGAAACGGAGAAAAGAAAAAGAAACGGGGGAAAGGAAAGGGATGGGAATTTAAATCATAATTTGCGACCAACTGGTCGCAAATATGTAATTATGACAAGAAACGAAAGGTCGCGCGTGCTGGGGCAAATGCGACCATATGGTCGCATTTTCAGAGATATTTGCGACCAAATGGTAGCATTTATTGTAAAAGCGACCATTTGGTCGCCCAGTTACCATTACCAAGAACAACTGTCATATCACGAGTCCCATCAACAATTGCGACCATCTGGTTGCAATAATGAAATTCACCGCCAAATATTACGACCAGATGGTCGCATTGTTTAAATTCACTGCCATAAATTTCATGAAAATTTAAACTTACCGCCCATATTTGCGACCATATGGTCGCAATTTCACTTGTATTTTTTAAAAAAATATTATTATACTTTTCCAAAAATGCGACCATTTGGTCGCCTTTCTCTCCAAAATTACTACCCTAAACCCTAAAAAACCCTAAACCCTAAACCCTAAACCCTAAAATGCGACCATTTGGTCGCCTTTCCCTTCTAAATTACTACCATGTGGTCACCTTTTTTGTGAAATTGCGACCACTTGGTCGCAAATATTAATATTTATATACTTTTTTTTATATTGGGTTACTTTCGATATTTACATATGACCAGGAACTCTTGTTTCCATGTTGTTATATTCATTGATATTTTTCTTCATGATTTTCGAGATAAATTTTTGTAATTCTTGATTTGGAACTATTTGATTCTATTTAAGAGTTTTTTTTAATAAATATAGATAATTTTATTCTTGTTTTTCAAGATAGAAAGTGCTAGAAGGGAACCAAATAGACTATTGAAGATGTACATATTTATATATAATTTGCATCCACATATTCATTCAAGCAATTCCACGCAGAATTCGATATAAACATGTCAAAGTTGAAATCAAGAGGAATCTTTCTTATAATAAAAAAAAAGTTAATTTCATTTTCATCGTATTTCATCATCTTTTGATTTTAAGTTTGGTCTATTGCTTTATTCATAATTGTAAATGCTTTACTTGAACAAAAAAGAGTCAAAAGGACTAGAATCAACTAGAGGTTTAAGGAAAATATAATTCTTCTCTGTACAATATTATTGTTCTCTCTTTGTATGAAATTCAGATATTTCAAGACGAGGTTAAATATTATTATTTACTCTACACAAATTTTAGAAAAATCTAAAGGCGTTTAGATAGCTTCTTGATCTTGAAGAGTTTTATATTAATTGAAAGTGAATAATTTTTATTTAATTGACATTATTATTATTGTTAAGAAATGTAATCAATAAAATTAACCACATCTTGAAATTTTGGAATTATTGGTAATTTTTTCAATCATCTATTCTTATTTTTATTTTTTCTTTCTTAAGTTTATAATGTAATTTTCCTTTTACTTTATCTATTTTACCCCATAAATACAAGGGGAAAAAATCAACAATCATTAAATATTTTATTTGTTCATAAAATAAATATAATTTAAAA
The DNA here is from genome assembly GCA_028015215.1 of Gynostemma pentaphyllum. Classification (NCBI taxonomy): domain Eukaryota; kingdom Viridiplantae; phylum Streptophyta; class Magnoliopsida; order Cucurbitales; family Cucurbitaceae; genus Gynostemma; species Gynostemma pentaphyllum. Next base: position 32,328,620 of record CM051346.1, read on the forward strand.
ATTGATTAACAAACATTTTAACTAATACACATAAAACTCTTAAAGTATAAAATTGAATTGTAAAATAAGACTAAAAATTCCACGTGCATTGCACGTGTTAAAAAACTAGTTATTTATAAATTATTGGTCATATAAAATCACAGAATTTGCGACCATCCGGTCACTTTCTAATGTGACCATATGGTAGCTTAATTCCCGCCAAAAGTTTAAGCTACCACTGCCCAATAAAGGTCACAAAAATTGCGACCAGGTGGTCACTTTTGCGACCAGGTGGTCACTTTTAAAAGTGACCACTTGGTAGCTTTTTTCCCTCCAATTTTAAGCTACCACTGCTCAATAAAGGTCACAAAAATTGCGACCAGGTGGTCACTTTTAATTGTGACCACTTGGTAGCCTTTTTCCTTCCAAAATTACGCGCCATTTTTTGCTACCAAGGCATATTTTAGTCACAAAAATGCGACCAGATGGTCGTTTTTTTAGGTGACCAAGTGGTCGCTTCTTTTGCGCCATAATTTCTGTAAAGACCCGACTTTTCAGAGTTAAATCAAATATAATAAATGCAGCGGAAAGACTCAATAAATGTTATTTATTGAATAATATGAAAATCCTCAATCAAAAAGTCATTTAAATAAAACAACAACTCCGGAGTTAAAACTTTAAAACAAAAGAATCAATGTACTTATTCAAATAACGAAAAGTTCAAAATAACTTAAGCTCAAATCTCACAAAGACAAATATAGTTAATAAAGTTCTAATACTTTATTCTTAAACTCAATGAAAAACTAATGATGCATTGGCTAGCCACGTGACATGAACCCCTCATCTTTTCCACTTCATCAACCGCCACCTCTCGGTCCATTATTACCTGAAAAAAAAAATATAGCACTGTGAGGCTAAAGTCAGTGAGAAAACGATCTAAACGAAGGTAAAGTTTTAAATAGTCTCTAACAACTTAAACCGAGTCCCAACACTCGACACTCTCCAATGTCTCTTTCACACTAAGCTTATCTTAAATCTCACATTCAATCTCTTTACTTGAATAGGCAATTTATTATCTAAATTCCATTTTCAAGAACCACGTTCATAATTCTCTTTCCAATACACATCCCAATCCGATACATAGGCCCCTTCTAAATTAGCAATCACAATCAATCAATTAATCAATCATCCACTAAGAAGGCGGTCTCTCGGGACTCCAACCATTCTTAGGTACTTAGTTATAGCCGTAACCATAACTAACCCCTAATGGATCGTCCATACGAGCAACGTCCATTAGCTGTTATGAGCTCACTCTCATAACTATATATATTTCACTAGTATGAGCTCGTAGCCTCATACTAGTTTAACACACCTGTCAAGCCATCAATACACAAACTCTTTACATATCCTCTTGATAATACTCATTCATAATCAGCAAGGGGAATTAAATTACAGCAGCCCCAAAGATACTAATTAAAACACACAAAAAAACATCTTACGATAAACTGCCGAAAACCGTCAAAACCAACTATTCATTCTCAAACTTGCTCAACTCAAATCTCATATTAAATCATCATAATATACTCCAAAATATTCCAGAATTGACTTCCAAAACAATCAGAAACAAAAGAGTCGAAAAACACCAAAAACTGCTGAAAAGCAAGAAAACTGCCGAAAAACCAAAATATGAACTTTTCTGAATCCTAACTCAAAACTTAAGGCTATTGGCACTAAAAATCATCAATTAATTCCAGATTTACACTCATTATCATCCAGAGGCAAAACGAAACTAAAAACATCACTTTTGGCGAAAATGGCCTTCACAAGTTCTAACCGAAAACATTATTTTCTCCCAATTGATTTTCGGTGTTTCCAATATTATTTCTCATCCTAAAGCTCCAGAATAATATATTTGATTATAATGAAACATAAAATCTACGGTAGAAGCTTTAGATTTCTCTAAAACCCTACCATCGAATAAACCGTTAACTCACCTCAAAATTCGCTTAAATCCAAAATCAAGCTACTTTCCTTGACGAACCAGACCTGAAACGAAGATCCTAAATAGCTTAAAATACCATTTAAAATATACTACAATTAAACAAAAAGGTTTGGGGTTCGGTGGATCAAAGAACGGAAATCAAACGGCGAAGGAAATTGGCTAAGTGTGGGCGTGGGGGTGTGTGGGTGCCGCGGCTGGCCATGGTCATCGGGATGTGGTTCGGTCGCGGTTTCATAGTTAGGGTGATCGATCTTGAAGGTTCTAGGTGTTGGTAATCAAGATCGATTAGGTATTTGGCCACGGTTTCGAAAATTGGCAATTATGGAGATCGATACAATAGCTAGGGTTCTTGGTGTTCATATGGTGAATATAATAATAAAAATCCAGAAATAAAATGATTGATAAATCAATCCCAAAAGCTTACCCGAAGAAGGAATTACAAGGAAAAGACTTCCGATCTCCCTTCCTTGATCCCGAATGAATTCCACCGATTTCCTATTTAACATTTGATGAAAAACTCATCATTAAGAACCCTAGATCCCACGGCAACAAGGAGAAAAGAAAAGAGAGGGTTTTCGTTACCTTCGTGTCTAAAATCGATTCCCAAAAAGGCTTGAAATCAAAACCCGATCCACGATCAATCGAAGAACGAAAAAAATCGGCGGAAACCTTCCTCTCTTTCTCTAAGGGGAGGCGGCAAGGGTGTGGGGAAGATGAGGAAAATTTTCTCCTTCCTTTCCTTAATTAAAATTAGGTTAAAATCCCGAGTTCCCATAATTACGAAACTGCCACTAGTCTTAAAACATCCATAACTTGATCACCGGGTCTCAGAATGACAAACCGTCAGTTGCATTGGAATCGTGACATCGAGACGATCAATTTCATATCAAAATATTAATCAAATCATAAGTTTCAAATTTCGAGGTTTTTCGGGAAAAATTACCATAATACCCTTTTTGAAAGTGACGGGGCGTTACAATTTCGCGCCATTTTTTATGACTACTTATACTTTTAGTCGCAATCTGGTCGCAAAAAAAGTGACCAGATGGTCACTTAAAGTCAACCTTCCAAGAAAGTGACCAGGTGGTCACCATAAAACTACCACTTTTTTTGGTCGCAAATTTCTGGTCGCATTTTGACATTTTTTTGTAGTGTAACTCATAATCAGTTAATTACTTATTATCTAACTATGAATAATTCCACTATAGATTCATAGCTGAACTCCCCTCACTATAGATGAGTTATGTCCATTTAGCTTATCTTTATTTATATCTGTGATATATCCTTCACGTGGACCCCTCATAATTACAGACGGATAAATTTACCGTTTTGCCCCTGTAATTACCGCTTTATCCTTGTGTTCCCGCTGATTCTCCAATGAACTTTATCTTTAGTCGAACTAGAGATAAGGTACTTCTGTGATCAATAGAAGTCGTGGCGCCATTTGTTCATGTCTCGAATCAGTACATCAAGGGAGTTTCCTAAAGTTCCTAAAATGTTTAGGTATCGCACTGATACCGTTAATTTATAGGAAAGTTATGAATTCCATCTCGTGAAAATGAGTTCCCAGCTACTTATCTAGTCATGTTCCCAAAACAGGAGTGTATTGAGCGTTCTTACAGATCGCTCTCAACCATGTGAATCAAAGAACATAACTCCATAAATAGGAGTCCGCATTTCACTCAGGATTGAGATCTATCACGGTTGATAAACTTAGTTTGACATTCGATCATTTCTCGTAAACGGTACTAAGGAGAAATTTGATCGAACATCGTGGTCCTGTCTTATACAATCAACATTGCATATGATACTTCCATTTCATGTCTCCCACATGAATGATCAGGATTCGATCATTTGTCTATAAACAAAATGCGAAGCTATCAACAGTGTTACCAGGATAAAGTTCCCAAACGTTATCCGTTTACTGTAGACACGTTTAAGTTACTCATCTAGACTTTAATCCTCTCGTATGACTCACATACTAAGTCGTGATTTCATAAGAATAACTTAGGGTTTACTATTTGAATGTTTGATATTTATATATTTCCATATATTCTTAATATCATTAATTGAATCAATCTAGATAATATAAAGAACTTATGTTTATTTATTTAATTTATTCTTAATAAATTATTATTATTAGATAATTACAAGTTCTAGGACACCATTCCTAACATGTACGACACGAAAAAGCAAGTGGAGGGACTCGGGTTACCTGTAGAGAAGATAGATTTGTGTCGAAACGGATGCATGATCTACTGGGATGTGGATGCGGATCTTCATCACTGCAAATTCTGTTTTCTTCCAAGATATAAACAGGGGAAACGAGGGATGATTTCGTACGCTCGCATGTTTTATTTACCACTGACCCCACGTTTGCAACGGTTGTATGCATTGGATGTCATAGCTTCACACATGAGATGGCATCACGAGCATTAATCTGGACTATCAGTGACTTCCCTGCGTATTCAATGTTGTCAGGTATGTTGCGTTCACGTTCATTATTTCTCGAGTATGAGTTTTTTTATTGTTTTGCTTAGTTCATTAGTTAATATTTGTAAATACCGATCCTCATCCTCTATTAAAGGATGGAGTACGGCCGGTAAATACGCATGTCCACATTGCATGCTACACACAGATGCGTTTTACCTCATAAATGGTCGGAAAACCTGTTGCTTTGATTTCCACCGTAGATTTCTGCCGTTGAATCACGCATTCCGTTCAAACGGTACTGACTGGAAGAAGGGTCGACGAGTAAGAAAGGAAACCCCCCCGATAATGTACAGTGGAAGGCAGATTCTGCATGGTATAGATGCTATAGGGATGCGAAAGATTACAGTGGAAGGTGCAAAGCTTGCAAACAATGCGGCTGGAAAAAACTCGGGTTAGAAGAAATGGAGTATTTTTTGGGATCTACCGTATTAGGAAGATCTACTTGTCAGACACAACCTGGATGTAATGTATATCGAGAAGAACTTCTTCGAAAACATTTTCAATACGGTTTTGAACGTTCCTGACAAAACAAAGGACAATCTTAAGGCACGTTACGATATACGGGAGATATGTAATCGTCCTGAGTTAGAGCCTGACGACAATGATAATTACGCAAAAGCAAAGTATATGTTGACGACGGATGAAAAGAAAACACTATTTGAGTGGATCAAATCCATCAAATTCCCTGACGGATACGTTTCGAATCTGAGTCGGTGTATAGACAGTCAAAAACTTGTTATGTTCGGGATGAAAAGCCACGACTGTCATGTATTCATGCAACGATTGATGCCCATCACGTTCAAACCGTTCCTAGAGAACAGACATTGGGAGCCGCTTGCCCAGTTGAGTGTTTTTTTCAGGGACTTGAATTGTAAAGAGCTGACTGAAGCTACTGTCGCTTCAATGAGTTCGGAGATCGCTGTTATAATCTATAAGTTGGAGCGAATGTTCCCACCTGGCTTTTTTGACTCAGTGGAGCATCTTGCAGTGCATCTTTCATACGAGGCATTCTTAGGGGGTCCGGTCCATTATCGCTGGATGTACCCATTTGAAAGGTTAGCAAACTTACTTTGTATATAGTTCAAGTTTTTTAATGTTAAACTTATCAGAGGTTTACTTAATTGTTTGTACCTACAGGTACTTACGTCGGTTGAAAAAGACGGTCGGAAATAAAGCAAGAGTCGAAGAATCTATCTGTAGTGCGTACCTGACGCAAGAGACTACCACGTTTTGTTCATACTACTTTCATCAACACATTGTTGAGCAGTTTCGTCCAGCGACACGAAACGTTGTTGAAAATTTACGTGAAGGTGTTGACGTAAACGACCTGCCCATATTTTCTGAATTTTAAATATTTAGGACCGTTTCAAGGAGTCTTTGAGTCAGAGGTTGCCGACACTCAACTCGCAACCGACTCAGGAAGACCGTCGACAAGTGTTCTTGGAGGCTGCTGGAGGCGTTCGTCCAGATGGATCCGTTGTTGGGCTCTGCTCGTACGGGAGAAGCCTTTACGCGGATGTGCCTCGGCCTCAGCGGAGCTGAGCGAGCACTAGCTCCGGCCTTTCTCCAATTGAGGAGCAGCTGCGCGAGGAGGTTCAACAGCTTCACACCGACATGGACGCTATGCGCAACGACTTCATTTCTCGAGTCGCTGCGATTGAGGCGGATATGCATGCACGGGTCGAGGCCCAGGTCGCAGCATCTTTGCCCGCGTTCTTCAGATCCCGAGATGACGGCCATTCATCATTGACGCATCCTCCACCACCCCCCGCCCCTCCGTAGTAGTTCTAGGATGATTTCTTTTGTATAGAACATCTTTTGAATATTTGATTTATATATATTTTATTTTAATTCCAATTTTTTATTACTAAATTTTAATATTAATTAAATAAATAAATAATAATTAATTAATCAATTAATTATTGTAATCTAAATAAATAAATAAATTTATTAAATACGACCAGATGGTCGCATTTACCCTAGAAGATAAACGACTAGATGGTCGTATTTTATCTCTAAACAAAAAGACCATCTGGTCGTATTTTGTCTTAGTAAAAAAGTGACCATTTGGTCGCTTATAAAAACGACCACGTGGTCACTGTTGCATGTGACCAACTGGTCACTTATCTTCAACTTAAATTACGACCAGATGGTCCCTTTTTTAAGCGACCATCTGGTCGTTTTTTCAAAATGTTGACTTTTTTGCGACCAACCATGCCTAGTCGTATTTTTGTGACTATCCAGTCGCACAAAATTCCGGAACGACCAACTTTTTTGCCACCACCATGTTGGTCGCTTTTATGGACTAAAATGACATATTTTATTATCTTAATAAAATATGTCATTTTAGTCCATGCCCCTTTTAAGAAAGTGTCATTTTAAAAAAATTAAAAATATTTACTATATATAAAATTACCTATTTAAAAAGTGTAATACGATAGAATTCTAAAAACTTGTATTTCTCGGCATGCATGGGAAATATTGTAATAAGTTATGTTACTTAATGAAATTCTCAAAAAAAAAACTTGTATTTCCCAGCATGCATGGGAATCCTACAAGTTGAGCGTCTTGTCATTTTCACAATGTGTTTCCCCACCTTACACTTTTGATATTGTGATGACCCGACACTTTTAAATAATTTAAATCAGAATTGACAGCGGAAGTCTTTATATTTTAAGAAAAATGGCGTGGTTATGTTTGAAAATTTGTTAGCCAAAACCTGTTTACATCCTAATTTCAAAATCTAATAAAATCACATGGAACTATAAGTCCCAATCAGGAGTTCAAAGATTTAATATCATAACATAACGACGATAAGCTCTTATGAGCTAAATACAATGTACAAATCATCAAAGTCTTTAAAGTTCACAAAAGTAAATACATAGACTTTACAACAACTGAGTCCATCTCGAGGTCAACATCCCTCGATCACGCAGCACCATCTCCTCTCCAACGACCCCTTGCTAGGGCATTACCTGAAATTTTGTAATATCATGAGCTAACAAACTAAGCCCAGTGAGAATAATAAGAATAAAAAGTAAAGATAGACCTCAAACTCACATTTCCGATTTGTATCCAATTAATCTGACACAATCCACTCCTAAAGTTCTCCAAACTCTAGGTAATTTCATTCTAAACTTTCCAAAGGATCATATTACTAACACTCGTAGTCAAATTCTCATCCATTAACTTGTTATGACATAGAATAAGTAAAGTTAATAAACTTTGTATAAAATATAACATATCGATTCTCTATATCATCAATCATAAGCATGAATGCATGAGGACATCCCGTAGGATTTCGCATTTGCCCTTATGCATAAGGAAGTAATGCGTACGTCTCGTAACTTACCATTCAACTCCCTATGCATGAGAAGTAATGTGTACGTCCCGTAACTTACCATTCAACTCCCTATGCATGAGAAGTAATGTGTACGTCCCGTAACTTACCATTCAACTTCTTTCCTTGTTTTACTTTCTTTTCTTTTTCTGAAAGTGATGCGGACACTACTCGTAGGCTCCAACATTCTCCCCTTCTTTTCTTTTTCAATGCATGATGCGAAAATGTTATGGTGCAATATGATGTGCATATGTCTGCATATCCTTGTAAAAGTAAATAAGTAAAGTACGGAATTAAAGTAGTTCATGCAAGCATAAAGTAGAGGGGTATAAAATAAAAGACATAAAGTAAAATAGATAGGAAACTCCGGACGAAGGATATGTAAATCGCACTCCGCTACATTAATGAAAGTAAAACATAACTTAAATGATTAACCTAAACCTTCAAGGATTTTAAACTTCCAATAATAATCCGAGGTTCTATTAATCGTTCTAAAAACAAGTTGGATCTTTTAACTTCCAATGATCCAACCTAAGCTTCAAAACGAATCTAACTTAGAATATTCTAAGATTCAAAGCTTTCTTCGAGAAATCCTAAGTTCTCGCTTAAAGGATTAATTTCAAATCCTAAGGGCACTAACTCACTTCCCTCTAATCTTATATTTGAATTCTAGTCTTAGTTTCTAATTCTACAAACCATCATACTTATCTGCTTTCTAAATTTACTTTAAATCCTAACTATTCTCACCTTAGCCAATTAAGACCTGCTCCAAGTTTCCAATTCCCACGAAACAACAACCGAGCAATTGCACCTACAATTCACCAATTGCACAACATATTACAACTCATAACTAAGATGAGAACAAGTGTGCATTTTAGGGTGAATAGTGATTTCAGATGAATAGTGTTTTGGGTGAATAGTGTTTTTCAAAAATCCGGGCTCATAATCGTCAATTTCCATGATAGAAATTCATGATTTCAACTTCAAAACTCATTTACAATAAAAAACGAACAAAACCATCTAAAAAGTTTTGAAAACTTACTTTTTGGGACTTTCCTTAGAGAACAGGAAACTCCGAAAAGGTAGGTTGGATAGGTAGCCCTCGTCCCTACCAATCCAACGCAACCGAAATCAAGCCGATCCATCGAGAAACGAGTGAGAAACAAAGAAAATAAAAATTCATCCATGGTGGAAGTGTCTCACGGTTGAAGAAGAGAAAGATGAAGGCACCTTGTCAAATTTGTGATATTTAAAGATAAATGAATAGTAATTTTAGATATTTTAAGAAATTGGAAATGACGGTTGCGTCCTTTTATGACTTTTGACTTATAAAACGAAACCCGATGCTCTTAAATAAATCTAAAGGTGATTAATAATTATTAATTGGCCTATTAATAATTATTAATGTCACTGAAGCGAATTTAAAATATTAAAACGATTAAAAAGGATTTCGGGTGAAATTAACTACTAAAATCGAAATTACAAAAATAATAATTAATCTAAATACTTAAATTGAAATAAATAAATAAATAAATAACATTAAATAAATATAAAATAAAATTAAAAAATAATAATAATAAAAAAAATTTCACTTCAAAAATAACGGGACGTTACAGACATGGACAAAAGGCTTCATGCTAAAAAAAAGGTAAAATACCCTTTTAGTCCCTACAGTTTGAGTTTGGTTTCTAATCTGGTCCATATAGTTTCAAAAGTGACAAATTTACCCCTATATTTTAGAAAATGCATCAAAATGGTCCCTCTCATTATATTTCTATTAGTTTATTCAACATACTGGTTATGGTAAGTTAACTAACGATGTGGAAATTTTTTATTTTTTATTTTATTATTTTAAAAATTAAAAAAAAATATCTTTCCTCTCACTCACCCATTTGTAACAGTGACTGTCTCTCTCCGTCTTTTTCTTTCACCTTAGGGACATAAGCTCTTTTCTCGTCTCCTAATCATTCTTCTTCCTTCACCGACCCTGCCTAGAAACCTGATCTTCTATCCCCCCAAAATCGATTCGAGGATGTTGGTCACGACGACAAAAGGCACCCAGGACTAATGTCAGTTGCGGAATCCGAGCCTTTCTCTTAGTATAAACAAGGAAATACAATCTTATTCTACATATCCGTTTGCTGATGTTGAGGCATGGAAGCATTTCAAACTTTGTCATCGAGAGTTACCCCTGAGAAATTTGGAAATGTCATATTAAATTATGCACTGACGGGTTTATCATGTTCGAGTCCTCGAGAGTAGAGTACTCGTTGTTTCCAGTTATGTTGACATCATATCACTTGCCCCCATTGATGTGTATGAAAGATTCAATTATTTTCTTAAAGGTCATCATACTTAATTCAGAGAGTCATAAAAAAAGACTAGATGTGTACTTGCAATCACTAATTGTAGAGCTTCTTACTTTGTAGAATGATATTGCTCTAGCTTACGATGTATCGAGGAAAAAACATTTCTTGATACGATCTGCAATAATTTGGACAATAAGTGACGTCCCTGCACATTCGATGTTATTTAGTCTAGAGTTTTTGTAAAAACCCATTACCAAGTAGGACAATATTTTTCTAATATTATTTTCTCAAATAATATTAATAAGGACGAATATTTGATTGGAACTTTAACTACATGATCTTTCGATAAGGTCAGTTTGGTAACTTCCCAAAACTCAAAATTTAAACTTTAAGTATTATGTAATATTTTCATCTGATGTTGATCATCTCATTACAGTGATTCTAACGCAACTGATGGCTCATCGTTCTGAGTTCCGTAGAGTAAGTTATAGATGTTTTAAGGTGAGTGGTAGTTTCATAAATATTGCAACTCGGGATTTTCAACCTAAGATGAGTTTCCATTTGCCATTTTTAGATTTTAGACTCTCATTCATACCTCCATTGCCGCTGCCACCCCTTGGGACTTGCCACTCACGTTTTGTCAATTTCTCTTAGTTTCGGGTGACGATTCGAAGAGTGAACGCGATTAGGAGCAGTTGAAGTATCAATTGACGAATGAAAGGTAAAGATTTTCTTTCTCTTTTGATCCTCATGGCTCCGCCGCCCCTATGGATGTGAAAATTTATGTGGTTTTCATCAATTTTGCTTGATAGATTATCGATTCCAAGCATAGTTGATTCTAGGTGAAGATCGGAGGTCGTTACTTCAACCTCCTATCGTTTTGGGTAAGTTTAAATTCGTTTTTATATTTCTTAAAATTCTGGAAAATTAGTTCTTGATGAGTTCTTGAGTTTCTTGAAAACTCATCAAAAATTCGATTATTGATTTACCGTTTAATCCCGAAACGTTAAACTTTTCCTAATCGATTTTGATTCTCCCTACGTTGAACCCTTTACCCATCAAAATCAATCACCCCGAACCTTTTAACATGACCAAACTAAGACCCTAAGGCACCGGTTTAGTTGCGGCAAGGACAGCAGCCACGGCGCTGCTGTCCTCTTCAAACAGTGAATTGTTTTCGTCGTTTGGTTGTCCCATTCGTAGAGCCGTTGAACCTCAATCTTTTTTATTTCGTTTGGTACTATTTTAGAATAGATTGTAATTATATTATATCATCGTTTCAGGTCTGGTTCGTGACGGAAATTAGCTTGGTTTACTTTGGATTTATTGCGTATTCGAGGTGAGTTAACGGACTAGTTAACGGTGGGGTTTTAGAGAAATCTAAAGCTCGAACGGTAGATGAATTGCTTCTATATATTTAAATATGATATTCTGGAAAGTTTCATAAGGATTGGATAATTAGAACTTATGTTTTGCCTTAGGAAAAGAATTATTTTCTGTTAGGCCTAGTTTCAGTAGAACTTGGGCTGCTGTATTTTGACCCTATATCTGATATAATACTGATATTATTATGAATTTTTATGATGAGTATGCTTGTGATTGATTGCATGACAGGTTGTAAGATTTAGTCATAATTGAACGGACTTATAACCCATGTACTAGTGTTAAGGCTACGAGCTTAACACTATGTGGATATTTCAGTTATGGATGAGTCCATAACCAGGTGCTAATTATCATTGCTCGTATGAATGATTCATTAGAGGTTCAGTTATAGGTGCGCTTATAACCAGGTACTAGTGTTTTAAGTCTTACGAGCTTAAAACATTAGGCGATAAATTCAGCTGTGGATGAGTCCATAACCAGGTGCTAATATTCATTGCTCGTAAGAATGAATATTAGATGTTCAGTTATAGATGCGTCTATAATCAGGTACTAGAAAGTGTTAGTAGTCCCAAGGGACCGAATTTCTAGCGTTGCATATTTATCCTTGTTTATTGTTATTAGTATTGATTATGCGTTATGGATTGTGTATATGCATGAGGTGAATTGTGATAAATGATGGGTATTATGTGTTGGATTAGATAAGCTCATGAGATTGAGTTAGAGTTAATATAATGAGTTATTCCTTGAATATGGAGCCAGTTAGAGTTGCCTATTCATGTATGAGAATGAGTATATGAGAAGTTATGGATAAAAATTTTGGTTATGAAAGTGGTTAGAATTATTTAACCACATAGGAGAATGTTTATTAAAGATCTTGAATACGGAATCAGTTAGAATTGCCTATTCATGTAAGCAAGTGAGACTTGAAGTTTAAGTGTACTTGTGCCTTGGAAGTTATTGGAAAGTGTTTGAAAGCTTGTGACTCGGTATGATTTGTTTAGAAATTATTTAAAATCTTGCCTATTAGTTAGACTATTTTCTCACTGGCTTTAGGCTTACAGTGCTATCATTTTTTTTCCAAGTAATAATGGACTGAGAGGTGGCGGTTCATGAAGTGGTGAAGATGAGGGGTTCATGTCGAATTGGTGGCCATCATTTTTTTTCTTCATAATTATTTATGAATTTTATGTCATGTTTAATTGAATTCATGATTTGGGTTATTTAAACTTTGAGAATTGATATTCTCTATTGTTTCGAATTTATATTTGAGTCAATGTTATTTGTTTTTTGTTTGATTTTTGTTTAAACTTTGTAATTCTGGAATTACTTTATATTTGAAATGATTATTTGAGACGATGTGGAATTTATATTTTTAATAAAGATTAATTATTGAGTCTTCCGCTGTGTATTTATATTGATTTTAAACTCTGAAAAGTCGGGTCATTACAGTTGGTATCAGAGCCTCCTGATTTTGAAGAACGTATGTTAAACATACATTTTCAACATGAACCTCATCTTCACACTCATCGGCGCCAGGTATCTCAAGTATTAAATCTCCAAGAGTCATTCCTTGTCCAAGTAGTATGATAGATAATTGTTGACACTTAAACTGTTCAAGTCTCGATATTGAGAGTATCTTGATGTTACAGGATGCCTCTTGTAGTAATACTTGGTAAAGGTAGAGACTGAGGCCAAATTCGTAGACACGGTTTAGGTCAAAGTGTGAATCTTGAGTTTTAGAGCAAGGCACAGAACTCGAGTAAGATTTATTTCTGTCTTTGTTTAACAAAATGGTGATCCTAGTTTGTATGAGGATTTCGTGGATCGTGAGTCTTTGCGACTAGAATGTTGAAAGTGTATAAAATATACGCTTTGTGTGAGTTTAATGAGAGTTTTATTGAGCCCGAGAAGGTTGATAGATGTTTTACCCGAGTTAAGAGAGTTCACAAATTTATAAGTTTCCCAAATATATTGAAGGTTAAATGTGGAACCGTCTTCTTTGTGATGTTACATTCTAATGGTGTAGGATGAATTGAAATTTGATCTTCAAGTGAGTATGAGCCAATGATTCTTATGAATCAAGAAATCATGCAGAGTTTAAATATAAGATTGTGGAAGTAGACCCGATATTTTTTTTAAACGAATTATGGGGTAGTTGTTTGTTTCAATGGTTGTACCACTAGTTTTATTGACACGAGCAGAGTATTAAGAGCTACGTTCTACAGAATGTTGGCAAGTAGCCATAAACTTATGAGTATTCTAAATAAGGAAAATAAAATTGAAGGAGTGAAATAAACTTACTCCTATAGAGATTAATGGTAACTCTACCAATGTTGTGGTAGAAGGAATCGGGTAACTCGAGTTGAGCAAGAACATGGGATCCATTGTCTAGATAGAATGAAAGTCTAATGAGCGGTCTACTAAATAATTGACTACATCATTTAATGATTGAAGTTTATTACTAGAGATCTTTGGATCCTTTTGTTCCATTGAGATGAGAAAGGTTAAAGCTGAAGTTCTTGACAATTATTATTGCATAGAATCTTATTGCAAGCTGGAGAATAAGCTCTAAACTCTGAGATAGGATGATATGATACTAGTAGAAGAGGGAGTAGAGATACTCTAAGAGAATGATCTTTTGATTATTTTTTATGAAAGTTTGATTGTTGCATGGTTTCTTAAATAGTTGTGTTAGTGCAACAAGTGACTAATGTTATGTGTTAGTGTGGTGTTAAATTGAAAGAGTGTGGCCACTATAGAGAGAAAGTTAGAATTTTTCGTGAAGGGTCTTGATGGGGACAACGAATGACTGTATTATTGATCATCGGCCTAATCTTATAGCTATTACACTATGAGTGTACCGATGTGAGTTGGAATATTTGAGATCAAGTTATCCAAAATCCTCACTTGGAAAATGTATGGGTTAACTAAACACTAGTGTTGAGTGTCCGTTTCTACTCAAGAAATGGGGGGAATGTTGTCGAATTGTGGTATTGGTGACTTTTATGAGGTGATGCGATAGTTTGGTAAATTGTAAAACACATGGTGTCTGACCATCAAATTGGGATTGTGAGTTTCTAGAAACCCGAAAGTCATGGCTTGGACCTAATGATTCATTGGGATTGACCCTTGAGGTGAATCCACTGTTGGAAGGACATAATGTTAAGAAAATAAGGTGCTTGGGAAACACTTGTTTTGCTTTGCAAGGAAATAAAGGATTTAAGGAGTTAAGATTGACCCACGAGTTGGAGGAAGTGATCTATGAGGAAGAGTACATATTTTTTTTTGCATGGGCTAATGTTTGGTCAATTTAACCATGATATGATAGAACTTGGTATTTGGATCAACTAAGTGTTTGAAGAAGGATATTCAGAGGGCAACTTCAAAGATGTGTTTCTAACACTTTGTGTGAATCCTTCAGATTTTGAGAAATGGTTGGATACCCAAATTGTCTCTTTTCGTAATGTGGATTGGAAGGTTGGGTGGTGTATAGTGAAACATCATGATAGAATCGCAGTCGTATAGAGTGCGGCGAGAGAAGTGTCATCGTGTGCTCTTTAGTAGTAAACGATTTAAAGAAGGACAATGTTTTAGTATAAAGTCATTTCACCTTTCAGATTAAGTCAATACTCGGTATAAGTTATAGGAAGACCTGGAACGGGACTAGAATTCTTAAAGTGACTTTACAATCGGTTTGAGGAAAGGGGGACCCATCTTGTAATTAGAAACTTATTGAAACACACTAGACGATTAATGATTAGAATGAGAATCTTCAGGATTCGTGAGATAGGTTGAGAAGGATATAATGTTGTCACGTACTTTACTTATTATTCTGAAAAGGTTAAGAGAACCGATGGATATTGTTAGTGGTTTACCGAGGACGATAGAGGTTATTGTTGAGTTTGAGATAGTGGTCGATGGATCTACCAAGTTGATTTACTTTTTATTAGATGAGTGTAATAGTGAACTTTTGAGTCGGAATAAAAGTTCAGATGTAATGGAGGGAGCTTGGAGAGATGAATGAGGTAACTGCTACTTTATAGTCGGACTAAAGCATCGTAGCCATTTTGAGAAGATCACAGGATTCATGTTATGCCTTGAGCAACAAGCTAAGACCTCAGTGTGGTTCTCATGTATGAGTATAAGACCGTTATTTTTGTGATGGTTGTAGAGTGATTTTTTTATGTGAGAACGGAACCCTAATTGCTATTTGTTTGAATGACGGGTTACGAGACTGATAGATTCAGATGATTATACGAGAATACTTTATTTGGGAATTACGATACTAGTATTCGCCAACGATGTGTGACTTAAGATTCTTGGTGAGAATCGTTTTATTTCTCTTTTTATTGTTAGACATTGATGTGGTTTCAGTAAGCCTTGAATGAATTATCTTGAGGTAGACGTGTTTTTGTGATTGGAACCTTACTTGGGTAATTATGTTGTGAGGGACGACTTTTGTAGTGGGAGGATATACTAGCAAGGTCCAACCGTTTGTATTTAAAAGTTATGACTAATGCATATAGAGTGATATGCTTGCGTTGAGCGGCATAGTTCGCTATAATTTATAGTGGGAAACAACGTGCTCTTGAGAAAGGCACCATAAAGGGTGTTATGAGACGGAAAAGAAGGGCAAGTTGAGCCTTAGATTTATACACCGTTTGAGATATTGTGCCGGTTGGATCGTTAACATATCACTCGGCCTTACCATCGGCCTTGACGGCGGTACATAATATTTTTTTTTTCTTGTATTGATGCCAGAAGGTAGGTAGCAGACCCCTCTTATGTTCCCCTAGACAGTTTACTTTTCGGGAACGAAAAGTCTTTTAAGGAGGATAGTCTATAACAACCCATTACCAAGTAGGACAATTTTTTTTTTAATATTTTTTTCTCAAATAATATTAATAAGGACGAATGATTGATTGGAACTATAACTACATGATCTTTCAATAAGGTCAGTTTGGTAACTTCCCAAACATCAAAATTAAAACTTCATGTATTACGTAATATTTTCATCTGATGTTGATCACCTCGTTACGGTAATTCTAACGTAACTGACGGATCGTCGTTCTAAGTTCTGTAGAGTAAGTTATAGATGTTTTAAGGTGAGTGGCAGTTTCGTAAATATTGCAACTCGGGATTTTCAACCTAAGATGAGTTCCCATTTGCCATTTTTAGATTTTAGACTCTCATTCTTACCTCCATTGCCGCTGCCACCCCCTTGGGACTTGCCACTCATGTTTTGTCAATTTCTCTTAGTTTCGGGTGACGATTCGAAGATTGAACGCGATTAGGAGCACGTTGGAGTATCAATTGTCGGAACACTCAATGTCGATAATACCTTCTGAAGGATAATCGCATGCATCTCTTCATCCTTAGAATAAACTAGGATGTCATCAATAAAGACAATGACAAAAAGATCTAAGAATTGCCGGAACACTGTATGCATAAGATCCATGAATGCATCAGGCGCATTCGTCAAACCAAACGACATGACCACGAACTCATAGTGACCATATCGAGTACGGAAAACCGTCTTTGAAATATCCTCATCGGCAATCCTCAACTGATGGTATCCAGACCGAAGATCGATCTTATAAAATACTGTAGCCCCTCTCAACTGATCAAACCAATCTTCTATGCGAAGTAAAGGGTATTTATTTTTCACTGTTACCCGATTCAACTCGCGATAGTCAATACACAACCGCAACGTCCCATCTTTCTTCTTGACGAATAACACCAGTGCACCCAAGGGAGACACACTGGGTCGAATAAACCCCAAGTCAAGTAATCCCTGAAGTTGTACTTTGAGTTCTTTCAACTCTGCCGGTGCCATTCGGTAAGGTGCCTTAGATAGCGTCGCCGTTCCTGGAAGCAATTCAATTCAAAAATCCATCTCCCGAACCGGAGGAAGACCAGATAACTCATCAGGAAATACATCTGGAAAATCCCGCACAATGGGCACCGTGTTCACTCCTATCTCCTTAATCTAATTATCCACCATACTTGCCAAATAGCACCAAACGCCTTCTTGCATTAAGGCATTTGCTCGCAAGGCTGGAATTACTACTGGCACCATTTTACCCTCGGAGCCCCGAAAATAAGCTCGATCTCCACTTGGGCCCACAAAATCCACTTTCTTTTTTTCACAATCAATCGTGGCACGATTGAACGATAACCAATCCATCCCCAAAATCACATCATAATCTAATAAGGGCATCACAATCAACATAGCCCGAGTATCAACACCTGATATACTAAGCTCCTCGGTATATACTACCTGATTAACAATTAGAGATTATCCAATTGGAGTTGATACGCTCAAGTCGTACCCCAATGGTTCCGTTTCTAACGTAGCTTGCTTAACAAAATTCTCGAAAATGAAAGAATGACTAGCCCCATAGTTGAAAAGAACATAAATAGAATGCCCAAACATGTATAAAGTATCTGTAACCATAGTACCTGCATTCTTGGCATCCTCACGAGTCATGGCAAAGTCCCATCCCTGCTGTTGCTGAGCATACTGTGGCTGAGGTACGGGAGGAGGTCTCTGCTGGTGTTGCTGAGAAGGCCTAGCCTTGCCTCGACCTCAATTCTGTCCCTTACCCTGAACTTGCTTTCTACGTTGAGGTGGTATTTGCGTGGCCGGCACCGGTTTGCAATGTTTCCCTGCTGATCGCACTTGAAACACTCTATAAGCTTAAAACATTTCCCAGAATGATGCCCAGCACAGAGCTAACAGAAAGGTAGAGTGTTTGCCAGAGTTTTCGGTTGAAAAGTTTGGCCCCCACCCCTGCTCGAAGTGGTACGGGTTTGTTGTGGGTAATCACGTCCCTGAACAAACTCATCCACTCTCCTCTTTCCAGAAGAAGATTGTCCCATTGTCACCTGTTTTGCCTTCCTATCAGCCGAGGCGATGTTTAGTGTCAAAGCAAAATCTAAGGCATCCGCATAGGTAGCCGGCCGTAAAGTTCAAACTTGCCCTCGTATCTCAGCCTTCAAGCTAACTATGAACTGCTTCTTTTTGCTCTCAGGGGCGGCTATGTGCCCAGTAGCAAACCGGGATAATCTGTTAAATTCCCGCTCATACTCTACCACTGACCGATCCCCCTGTTTAAGTGAGAAAAATTCTACTTCTAACTGGTCTCGAGTATCCTCGGGATAGTATTTCTCAAAGAACTTCTCGCGGAATTTTTCCCATGTCACATGCCCGGTCGGGGCCAAAGACTGTGAGGTAGAATCCCACCAGTTCATTGCTTCATCAGTCAACAAATAGGTCCCACAGTGGACCTTCAGCTCCTCTGGACAAGTAATATAGCTGAAAGCCTTCTTTACTTTAGCTATCCATCTCTTCGATACTCCCGGGTCAGTTGATGTACCATCAAACTCTTTCAAACCACGTTTCCTGAATTCCTTCAGCATTTTTGCTGCATTAGTGGTACCACTTCCATCTTGCATAACCGGAGGTATCATTTCTCCTCCAGGTGGTACATTTGCCTGAGGATTTACCGGATTTTTGGCATTCATAAAATTTTCCCCATAAACTCCCCCTGCCGGTGGTGGCGGTGGCTCTGGAACTCCAGCATAGTTCCTCCCACGGCCTCTCCCACGACCACGCGAAGACACCTCTTCCCCTACCAGGTACCACATCTCGAGGCATCCTGAATATCAAAACCACCACTCAACCCGTGAGTAAGCTAAGAAGATGTATGCAATTAAATAAAGCTTATGTAATTATGCTTAACAAAATAACATAAATAAAGAACAAAACATTCTTAACTAACGAGGTTTACCGACATACCTGGTACCGTTGACTTGTGAGATAACTTTTGGATTGGCTCAACTACTAACTCATACTAGACACGACTTAGAGCCAACTAGATCTGATACCAACTGTGACGACCCGATATATTTAAAAAGCCGATCGTAGTTACGCAAGCGGAAACAAGGAATTTTAAACTCAAAACAATTACTTTAATTAAAAACAAATGGAAATTTCGGCACGTAGTATTCGTAAAGTCCATGCCTCACATACAAAATAAAGTAAACCTGTTTTATTTCCAGAATCATCGGCACGTCAGCCGGTTCAGAGTTTCATAAAAACCATAATCAAAATAAAGTTCGGTGCACCGGTTTAAAAGTCTTATACAAACATAATATACATAGAAGTTTGACTCAAAATCAGAAGAAAAAATAAGTCAAACAAGACTCTTATAGTCCCAAAATATAAGGCTTGCGTGACCGGAGACCAATCCAAAAGCTCCGATTCAGCATGATCAACGAGCACCATCTGCCGCTCCACGCCCTCGTCCCCGAGCGTTACCTGAAAGGTGATGTAGAGCACCTTTGAGCATGACACTCAGTGAAAACAAAAGAATATGAACAGTGATGCGGAATGACCGAGACATAATGCGAAAGTACATAACAATATGCTAAAAATTACGAATGAAGTACAAATGCTTTGGGTTTGGATGATGGCAACTAGTCATAACTCTTTGATACTACAAACATTACCAATACAAACCCGACATCTCACTATGCCCATATTACAAAACCAATCAACCTTCGAGCCATAGCTCATCTCAATTTTCAAACTATCACAATTCACTAGCACCCGGGCCATTCTTTTCATAGCACACCGGAGCTTCATCACTTCTCCGCCACGGTAACCACGTGTAACGTTCAACACCCATACACCGTTACTCGGGTTACAACCCCATGGCCACATAACGATCACATGATATGCATGAGTGGAATGTATGACATGAAATGGATTAACATGATTTTTCATAACATGATTATAGAACGAGATATTGAATCAACAATTGTAATTAGATTAACTTTTCCAAAATAGGCATATAACTCAATCTTTACTCATAAAGTGTTCATGTTTCCCATATCCACATGGTTCGTATTCACAACTAGTTTTCGAGCATAATCAAAAAGTATCAAATATGCATGATCATAGTCCCAAATCCAGTATATGACTCATTCATGGACTATGAACATAATAACAAAGCAATTTAGTCATGCTTCAATGATCAACTAGTCAAAACATAATCTTATTCTTTGGCTATTCTAGCATTAAGGTTTTAACCAATGCCCGAAATCAATATTTCTTCCCGTAACTTCACTTGTCCACCCACAACACAATTCATATTTACTCATATCCACATATTCTATTTCCGAATTAGTTCCAAGAGGAACGGGGACGCCACACCAATCACCCTTCTGATTCTTTTTGTTCTCACCTTCAACGTTAGCTTCGTTTGTAATCGATCGCCTTTAGCCTACAACAGGTTAATCCATATATTTTTAGGCTAATATAATCATTACAAATCATCCATAACAATCACAAATAACCCCGAACCCGGTTAGTGACACAAGTGCCAAAACTAGTTGATTCGGGATGCAATTTTCGGTCAAACAAGGAGTACTTATGAAATTTTCATTTGAGTGATGCTCTAAGGTGGTTTCCTTGTTTAAATATATCCATTTAAACACCAAATGCTCCATAATTGATAATCTTTCACAAAAAGTCAAGGAATGCCCAAAAAATAATAAACTAGTCCAACAAAAGTGCAATTTTTTTTTATCAAAAATGGAAATTTACCAAAAATTCACTAAATTGATCTTCCAAAGTGTTTTCAATGTATAAAATATACATATAAACATTCAAACTTTCCAGAATTGACAACTTTTAAGATTCAACAAAGAAACACCCAAAACTAGCTAAATTAAAACTAGCATTTTTGGCCAATTTTGAGATTCTATCAAAATTCGTTTCCCTTCCTTTCCAAGTTGTTTTTCATACATCTTATAATCATATGAACACTCTTACATACCAGAATTGAGAAACTTAAAGTGATAGTCAAGAATTCCTAAAAATCAAAGAACACCAAAGCTTCAAAACCTCCATTAATGGAGTTTTGTAAAAGCTTGAACCCACTCTTGTCTTTTACCTTTTAAAGAAGCTTAAGAGGTGAAACTTAAAGTTCATAACATCAATTACATCACCAATTCCAGAATTTAACAAATCAAAAAGAACCTTCACTAAACATCCTTGATGAAACTTCAATCAAATTCAAAGAAAACTAACCAAGAATGAAAATCTAGGTTAGTCAATACCTTGAGTTTTTGCTCAAATCTTCTCCCAAAACTTGTTTGGACCTTCCTAAGATGACGATTCTTACATGAATCACACAAGAACCCTTCAAATTGATCCAAGATCCAAGATCCAAGTGAGTAAAATTGGTTGAAGGAAAAAAAAACAAAATGAGAGAGATGGGGGGGGGGGTTCTACGGCTTTGGAGAAGAAAAGGGAAGAGAATTGTAATTTATTTATTTTTTTCTTTTCTTTTCTTATTTTCCTTGTATACTTTTTGTTTCCTTAATTAAAAATGCCAACTAAAATCAATTTATTACCAAGTCCCTCCACCTCTTCCATTTAGCACCAAGCCCTTCCACATCCTAAATTTATTTCATACCCCTCCTCTTCTTTCTTTTGCTAACTAGTCCTCACTCAAAAATTAACCATGGCTATTTTACCCTTCAAATAAACTTCCACCCATAGTTGAACTAACCATGGTTAAATACTAATTAACCAACAATACTTTTATTAATAAAATAAAATAAGTCAAAATAATTAAGGAAAATTCTCAAGTATCCTACAAAAGTTCTCGGGTCCTTACATAAAATTTATAAATTTCTAACTAATTTCCAGCAGCATAACGGCTATAAATTCACTCCCAAAATAGCTCCTATACATAAGAAATACACCACAATTGATTCAGAGATCAAATATTGAATAACTAACCACCCAAGCTTAATTTTACCGACTTAGTGGACACTAATCTTTCAACTATGTCATTCATGATCGGCAAGGTTAAGATACTTTAATAACACACAAAACATGCTTAATCTTCCAAACAAAGTCACGCAAACACATAAAATCAGTTTTACCGTAAACCGATATCGATAGGCAAAATATGTATTCTTTTAATTCCAAATTTTTGCATGCTTTTTGTCCCAATTCAATAAACCATAAATTCAGCCCAAAATCTCTTTAGCATGCATCTAAACACCCATTTACATGCTAAAAAACAGAGATTAATTCTAATAAAGAAAAAGAAAAACAAACATGAAAGAATTTACTTCTTAACATAATTCTACTAACCTTTTAACTAGCCTTTTCCACACTTTTCAACTTTCTTCCCAAGTACTTTAAGAACCTTGAATCCAATCTTGAATGGAAACCCTTTCAATTCTTCCCAAAACTTCACCAATGACTTCACCACCATAACCACACCTATCAGATGAAGAGAGGACGAAAAAAAAATCAATCAAAAGTTGAAGAAACTATAACAAAACCGAATGGTTTTTGGGTTAAAACTCTTTAAACATTAACTATATCGCTATAAAACCAATGCCAATGGTAAGCTAACGGAAAAACGATCAGAATGTACTACTTACTTGCACAAATCGGAGTTCGGATGAAGAAGTTATTATGAAAATACTCCGTACAACTTGATTTGGGCGAAAATTGGAGAAAACCTATTTTGGAGAGGCTGATTTTCGGCTAAAGGAAGGAATAAGAGGCTATTTTAGGGTTTAATCTCGATTTACATTATTTACTAAAATGCCACTATGGAAAAGCAATCATTACTCATTCATCGGGACTCGGAACGATGAGCCGTCAGTTGCGTTAGAATCGTAATAATGAGACGATCAACATCATCTAAAAATATTAAATTAAAATTGTGGTTTTAATTTTGAGGTTTGGGAAATTATCAAAATGTTCTTACGAGAAAACAAGATAACGAGATATTTCACATCCAAGTTATCAATCCAACCTCATTAATATCATTTGAGAAAATAATATTAATTTCATTTTTTTAGTCTTATTTGGTATGGGTCGTACAGACTAACCACCTTAAAATACTTTTCGTCCCCGAAAAGTTTCACGGCTTAGAAAAATAGGTGATGATAAAGACTTCTCATATCATCTTCACGTTCTTAAGTTGCTTCTTCGTGTTTTTGGAATCTGCACAACACTTTAACCAAATCAACAGTTTTGTTTCTCAAACTCCTATGTTCTTTTGCCAAAATCTCTTTAGGTTGTTCTTCATTCTACCTCTAATAACATTGATGGACTGGTTAGTTATCTATAACAACTCAGGTCCCAATAGCTTTCTTTCTCTAACCTCATCCCAATAAATAGGTGATATGCGCCTTTTGTTTTATAGAATGCCTCAAATGAGGTCATCTTAATAGTTGCTTGATAACTATTATTATAGCCGAATTATACCAAATATAGCTTAACACCTCAGTTTCCACCAAACTCTAAAACACAAGCTCGAAACATGTTTTTTAAAATCTTATTCACCCTCTCAGTTTGACTATCTGTCTGAGGATGAAAAGCGGTGCTGAAAAGTAACTTAGTACCCATGGCATTATGTAAACTCTTTCCGAACTTTGACATAAATCTATTGCCTGATCTGACACAATAGTCATTGGCACTTCGTGAAACCTTACTATCTTCATGAGACACATTTGAGCCCAAGTCTCAATAGGATAACTCGACTTCCCTGGAAGGAAACACTATGGTTGGGTCAACCATCCATAATCTCCTAATTCACATTATTACCCCTCAAAGTCCTATGTAATTAAAAAAAAATAAAGTCCATCAATATCTCTTTCCATTTCCACGCAAGAACATGCAAAGGCATCCAATATCCAAGAGGAACTCAAAGTTTTGACTCTGTGACAATTCAAACAATTGTCTACGAATTCAAACACAACCTTCTTTTCATACCAAGCCACCAATAATGCTATCTTCAAGTCCCAATACATTTTATTACAACCTGGATGCACTGAAAATATAGAACTATATGCCTCTTCTAACAACTCTCTCCTCAAAGTAACTTTCTTAAGCACACACAATCGTCCACGATACACTAAGACATTATTTGTGGAGAAGTTGTAATACCAAGATAACTCTCACTTAGCATTTGAAAAATAACCTACTAGACTATTATCTGCACTCTGTGCATCAATGATCTATTGTCTTTAAGTATGTCTCACCATTGATCAAGACAAACTAGTAGTCATCTCAAAATTCATTGATGACATCTCACCTCGTTCCATTTCCAATTGTAGTCTACACGACTAAGCCCTAATAGTAGAAGAATGAACATCTGCCACCATATTAGTTTTATCCGGATGGTATAGTATGCATGATCATAAACTTTCAAAAGCTCAAACCACCTACGATGTCTCTTATTCAATTCATTCTAAAAGAAGAAATATTTGAGACTTGTGATTAGTAAAAATTAAAATATTTTCTCCATAAGTAGTATTTTTAAATCTTTCAAGCATGAACCACCACTGCCAATTCTATATCATGCGTTGGATATTTCTTTTCATGCTACATTAATTGTATCAAAGCATAGATGAGCACATTTCCATGTTGCATTAACACAACCTAATCTTTTCATTGACACATCACTTTACATAGTCAAACCCCTAGAATCATCTTGTGTAACAAGAACTTATGCATGATACAAGCCTTTTCTTGAGTTCCTCAAAAATATTTTCACAATCTGCTTCCCAATTATACTTCTTTCCATTTATAGGAAGCTTAGTCATTGGCGAGGCTATTCTTGCAAGGTCTTGCACAAATCTACGATAATAGCCTATCAAACCCAAGAAATTTCGAATCTCTACAACAATAGTTGGTCGGGGCCAACTACTTACTGCTTCTATCTTGGAGAGATCAACTAAAATACCTTCATTTGACACCACGTGTCCCAAAAATGCAACTTGCTTTAGCTAAAACTCACACTTGCTAAACTTGACATAAAGTTTCTAATTCCTCAATGTAGTTAACATAATTCTTAGATACTCATAACACAACTCTTAGTCTTCTTACACACTTAGATATCATCTATGAACACTATCATAAACATATCTAGGTACTCCTAAAACACAGTATGCATCAAATCTATAAACATTGTTTGTACATTTATCACCCACATCACCACAAATTTGAAATGAGCACAATGAGTCCTAAAACTTGTTTTGGGTATATCTCCTTCTCTTGTTCTCAAATGGTGGAATCATCTGAAACTGCAGCTTCTCTAAGCTAGTCAAACATGTTTTCTATCTAGTGCCATCAAGATTCTCTACAACTTCAACTCGGGTGTAGCCACTTGATACTCAGCAAACCTTGAGATTCAATCGAACTCAATCGCTGATCTATCATTTTGGCTCAGAGCCGGAAACTCACATTCCTTCCCACTCTAAATTCTCTTCGATTAGTACTCCTCGTAAAACAATTCCTTCAACTATTACCAAGTCACTGTCACTGTCACATTCAAGGATCTAACTGTGGACTCCCACCAACAATACATCCTCCACTAAAAGAGTAAGTATTACAATGCACTTTCAAATTATCTAAGAAACTCACAAATCCAAATCCTCTCTACACTTGGGATATCCTCTTCTTAGCCTAATCAGAATCCACAGAATTTCCATCAAACTCACCCGGTGCGTATTTCTTATACTCTCTAAGAAATCGGATATCTTCAATAAAACCTCTAGTTTTTTTTTTACCAAGTGCTCTCTACATAACGTCGTACTTAGTTTGAGGAGTATATACCCCCTGAGCAGCAAATGGTACTTGAGTAGCTACCAGATATGGCAGTACCTACAAATTCTCAAACTTTACATTAATCTGCTTAATCAGAGTGTCATATGATTTGATCCTATTTGATGACTTTGCATCTCTCTCATAAACGGGGTATTCCATGGCCTCAACCGCGTCTCCTACGTCGACCTTGGTCTCGATCTCATCCTCTACCTGCCAGGAATAACAATTTGAGGCATACTAAAAACGATACAAAAAGTACATAAGATTTAACAAGCATTACATGAAGTTACATCTTATTTTAACAACTTAAATCAACTTAGTAACTCTCATTAATAGCATAAAATAAAGAAAATGAAACCTGGCGTCGATGAGTTCGTGGAGTGGCGGTTGGTTTGGATTTACGGTTTTCAGAACCATAAGGGCTCTGATACCAACTGTAACAGCCCAAAATTTCCCAAAACATGGAAATCATATAATAACAGCGGAAGCATAAATCAAAAGTAGTTTCAGTTCATTTTCATTCAAAAATCAATAAAAATTGTTCACACATTGATTGCGACCTTATTTCGAAAACTAAAATCATCACAAATTCTTGTTTCAAAACAAACAAACTAGCCAATCCAAGTAAAATAAAAGATGGTAAAGCATCAACATCGTTTAATTAAATCTCATCCCAAAATAACTAAAGACAAAAAGAATGAAAAGTCACCGGCGTGTAAATCCATGCCAAACCATCCACTCGCCTCGAACGTCATCAACCGCCAACCTTCTTCTTTCTTTGCCTAAAAAAAAATATTGTAGCATCATGAGGCTACGCCCAATGAGTAGAAAAATGTTAAAAATAAAATAATGTCATGAGAGATTTTTCTAAGACTTTAAGTCCATAATCGTCTCAAAATATCTCTTAATCCACAAATTAAAAGAGTAAACACTTGAAACAGTTTTAAACACTATTTTCTCAATTTAAAACTTTTCGATTAGAATTTTCCAATAATACCTCTAATCTCCTCTTTGTCCGCAAACAAAGAGAGACTACGCTCAATAAGGAATTTAAACACTCTTTTTCACAATTTAAATCCTTAAGAGAAATATTCTTTTCCATTGTACGGATGGAATGAACATGTCCCGTTAAGTGCTATAGTTGTGCACAACTAAATAATCCCTCTTAACGACAATATTCTTCATTAAGCATGGCCGTGCCTAATACAAACCTACTACCATATTACCCGAGGTATTTAAGTAATACGATCCAAAACATCACTTCATGATGCTCAACAAAGTCTAAGCTCAACTTTCACAAAAACGCTCATTTCAGGCCAATTTCCCTAAAGTTAAATTCTGGAAAATTCACCTTTAAACCACTCTACAATATCCCAAAATCACCCAAAATACCACTTTGGAATCACTTTCGACAACTCCCCACAATTTTCAAGTCTTGAAACGAAACTAGCCTAAACTAGTGCAGTTTCGCTCCTTTTTCGGACATTCTAAAATTTATAAATTTCTAACTAATTTCCAGCAGAATAACGGCTATAAATTCACTCCCAAAATAGCTCATATACATAAGAAATACACCACAATCGATTCAGAGATCAAATATTGAATAACTAACCACCTAAGCTTAATTTTACCGACTTAGTGGGCACTAATCTTTCAACTATGTCATTCATGATCAGCAAGGTTAAGATACTTTAATAACACACAAAACATGCTTAATCTTCCAAAAAAAAGTTCCGCAAACACATAAAATCAGTTTTACCGTAAACCGATATCGATTGGCAAAATATGTATTCTTTTAATTCCAAATTTTTGCATGCTTTTAGTCCCAATTCAATAAACCATACATTCAGCCCAAAATCTCTTTAGCATGCATCTAAACACCCATTCACATGCTAAAAATAAGAGATTAATTCTAATAAAGAAAAAGAAAAACAAACATGAAAAAATTTAGTGCTTAGCATAATTCTACTCACCTTTTAACTTAGCCTTTTTCCACACTTTTCAACTTTCTTCCCAAGTACTTTAAGAACCTTGAATCTAATCTTGAATGGAAACCCTTTCAATTCTTCCCAAAACTTCACCAATGACTTCACCACCACAACCGCACCTATCACGATGAAGAGATGACGAAAAAAAATCAATCAAAAGTCGAAGAAACTATAACAAAACCGAATGGTTTTTGGGTTATAACTCTTTAAACAGTAACTATATCGCTATAAAACCAATGCCAATGGAAAGCTAATGGAAAAATGATAAGAATGGACTATTTACTTGCACAAATCGGAGTCCGGATGAAGAAGTTATTATGAAAATACTCCGTAGAACTTGATTTGGGCAAAAATTGGAGAAAACCTATTTTGGAGAGGCTGATTTTCGGCTAAAGGAAGGAA
This sequence comes from Gynostemma pentaphyllum, assembly GCA_028015215.1. Taxonomy (NCBI): domain Eukaryota; kingdom Viridiplantae; phylum Streptophyta; class Magnoliopsida; order Cucurbitales; family Cucurbitaceae; genus Gynostemma; species Gynostemma pentaphyllum. Next base: position 32,357,166 of record CM051346.1, read on the forward strand.
GAAGAAGCTATTTTAGGGTTCAAACCTGATTTACATTATTTACTAAAATGCCACTATGCAAAAACGGTCATAACTCATTCATCGGGACTGAGAACGACGAGCCGTCAGTTGCGTTAGAATCGTAATAATGAGACGATCAACATCATCGAAAAATATTAAATTAAACTTGTGGTTTTAATTTTGAGGTTTGGGAAATTACCAAAATGTCCTTACGAGAAAACGAGATAACGAGGTATTTCACATCCAAGTTATCAATCCAACCTCATTAGCATCATTTGAGAAAATAATATTAATTTTATTTTTTTTAATCTTACTTGATAACGGGTCGTTACATTTATCTTCCTATTCATTTGAAATTTTTTTCAAGATTTTTGGATAAGGTTTTTGGATAAGATGGATTGAACCACTTATTTTATCTCATATTTCATCCATTTCTTCTGTGGTTATTATTTATTTTCTATACAGTGTAAAGCTCCTAAATTATATATAACGTCATTCACGTCGTCCAATCCCCCGCTCAAACGTTTTTTTTTTAAAGAACAGAAGCAACTGAGAAAAAAATAAAGATGAGATTTAAATTACAACTTTTAGATACAATCATTTGTAAAAATAAAAAATAAATAATAACCAAAGAAGTTCAGACAATTGAAAATTAGTTTTAAAAAAATCAGTAACTGTGACAAAAATCAATATACATTATAGTATAAAAAATAAAAATAAAAATAAAATCTTAAATGAGTGGCTTCACGACTCCAGACTACCAAAACTCATCCAAACTTACTCCTTCTATCAAACACCCCCAAAATTTTTTGCCAACACGTGAAAACAATGAGTCGACCCCTCAAATAATTTGTCCTCGTACAGAGAAGCCACTCATTCAAATAGACTGTACAATGCATGATTGTAATGTATGATAAGAGACGTGGCCCCAATACTACCCTATCAAATTTACGTTGTATAGAAACGATTGGCAGATATGGGACCATTATCTTTATTCATAAAATAATCGACGTGAATTTATAATATTTCAATTTGCAATTTAAAACAATTCTCAGGGCAAACTTATAATCTCTTTGTACTCGAATGCTTGAATCAACCTTTCCTTTTGAGAATTAAAACTTTATGGTATATTATAAATTAAATCAATAATTTAATTTTGAAATTTTTTTTTCTAAATCATAATAATTTCTTCACTTGACGTCAATAATTTAAAAAATCTAATATTTCATAAATAAATAGAACTAATGACATAAATAAAACCATGTATCTAAAATATATCATTTGAGTCAATTTCTTAATAATAAATATAAGTATAGTGATTAAGGGGTGGGTTATAATTATAAAGTGTGGCGGTGATGAAGTTGTTGGAAACAACGGGTTCTTTCACGATCTCTAATTAAAACATAATATGGAGTTTAAGTTTACTTAATTTTACTTTTATTTCTATCTAAAAGATTTCATATCAACAATGTTGAGATACATGATTAAATTTATCATTACCCATTAGCTTAAAACTTTTCTGCCTAGTGGTGATTTAACATATTTAATACAAGAGTAATATGTCCTGAGTTTGAACCCCAGTGATGACATTTACTAAAACTCTACATGATTTGGTCAATGTGAGTGGGAGTGTTGAGATATAGGAAAATTTCATTAGGTAGCAGATTTTGATGTAATATTTGTAAATATAGCAACTCTAAAAACGATTTGTAAATATAGTACTTTTTACTATGTTAATCAGTGATTAATAATGATTAATGTGTGTATGAGTGATAAACTTAGTATAGAAACATATAATTCAATGTTAATCAACACTTTTGAAAGATTTTTAAAGGTTTTCAAACAACCTTCAATAAAATGTGATATATATTTCATAAGCTTTAAATAAATTGTTAATACGCCCATTTTTTTTTTTTTTTTAGTGAAAATCACATTATTTAAACATGAATGTTGGTGAAGAGACTAAAATTCCCCTGTTAACTTTTTTTTAAATGATTTCTTCTTATTGAATGATAAATAACATAAACAAGTACATGTTAAATTTTATAACACAAAGTTCTATTTTAAAATTAATATATTTATTTAAAAAAAAAAAACCATACAAGCTTTATTTGGACTGAGCTTGAGCTAGCTCGTTGGATAAGCAAACAAAACAAACATACAAACTTAGAGAAAGAGTAAGTAAGAAGCACAAACACAAACAAACAAACATTCAATACATAATCATTCAACCAAAACGTTTAAAGCTGGCCAAGTGGTGGGTGTAAAGCTGCCCAAGTAGGCACCAAAACGTGGGTGTATATAAAAAACGGCCTGGTAGTACGATATGGTTGAACCTCCTCCATTAGTAGTTCCTAACACAAGGATATACTCAGAACCATCAAACGTACTATATGCACTATACACTTTCGTGAACTTCAAATTAGTCCCTTTCCTCCTGTTGTACTCATCCACACCATATGCTCCCATTTCTTTTATGTAGCCTTTTGTTACATCCTCTTTTCCACTTAATGAATTTCCCAAATTTTCCTTCACTTTTAATTCTGATAAAGTTTTTCTTGCCTCACCCTTCATTAACACAGGAAGGAGGAGGAGGAGGAGAGAACCAACTAGGGAAAGGGAAACTGATATTTTCTTCATCTTTTTTAAAACAAATTTATATTGAGATATCTACAAGGAAGGAAGGAAGGTGGGTATTTATAGGAATACATGTGTGATTGGAATTATGATTTTTAGCATTTAAAAACGAGTGACTATGCTTCGCTATCCTTTTGAAGATTTTTTTTCAAGATTTTTGAATAAGATTGGATGGTACCACTTATTTTATCTCATATTTCATCCATTTCTTATTTATTTACTATGACATTTTTTTAACAAAAATTTTTATTTAAATATATTTTTTTAATTGATATTTACACACATGCCTTTAAGAAAGTGTCATTTTTGAAAATTTAAAAATATTTACTGTATATAAAAATAACTATTCAAAAAGATAATAATGAAAGAAAAAAAACAGCACAATAAATTATTGAACTACAATTAAATTATTATTTGAGTTATTTTTAAAAGTTTTCATATTTTAGTAATTAGTATGCAGAAATAGAAATAATTTCTAATTTTTAATCGTTCTAACCAAACATATACATCCAACCAAGTGTTTTATTATTTAAATTAGTTAATATTTTCTGAAAATTAGTCAGTCTATTTTTAACATTGATAATATTTTAAAATATAAATATTAAAATAGAATACAAATAAAAATCAACTTCTACCCTCTCAATTTCAACATGTGAAAAATTGAGAGTTGGTCCCTACGCCCGGACTTTTTGCTTTCAAACATGCATGGTCCCAGTTTTCTTTATTCATAAATTCTAAAAATTCATATACAATTTTTTCATATTGTAATTCTAAACATCTCAAAGGGCAAACTTATAATTCATACGCAAAACGTTCCCAATGATATTTTTTAGGCTAAACATTAGTTCTTTTCTTGCTTAATCAACAAACTCCTGCTGCAATGAACGATTGAGGGTCCGTTTGGTTTAACTTCTCCTAAAAATATTTTTGAGTTAAACATTTTAAAAGAAATACTAATAAAGAGTTTTATCTAAAAACACTGTTGTTTTTTCTTGTGGATTAACAAATGAAAGAGACAATAAAGAGAGGAATCAAGAAAGCCTTTTATTCAACAACTACGCTGCAGCAATGCTAGCAGCCTTCAAATACAAGAACAAAGAGAAAAAGGAATTGAACTAACTTTAAAAACAAAGAACAAAAGCTTATATATACAAGTCACTCTAACTAGGGATGAGCAAAAAAACCGTAAAACCGGACCAGACCAGACTGAGCCGAACCGATCGGTTCAGTCCGGTTTCTTCTCTATTCCCGGTTCTCTCGGTTTACTATTATGAATAAGCGAATTTTTCGGTTTTTTCGGTTTAATGATTTATATAACCGTATAAAACTGAACCGAACCATAATTTAATTATAACATATTTTTATTATTTTTATGATATTAAAAACCCATTCACCTCATATCTTCATCTCTGTTCTCTCGTTTCACCCATTTTCTCTCAAAAAACTAAACCTATTTCCCCTGAAACCTCACATATTCTCTCTCAAATCTCACCTTTTTTTGGTTACACTACGCTATCCGCCTAAGATCTTCTTTTCTCCATCAACGCCTTCTTCATCTCCATTCTCTATCAACTATTTCTTCACATCTATTCTTCTTTTCTTCGTTAAATTAATGATTCATGGTTTAAAAACTCAGATCTGAGTTTAAAAACTCTAGATCTGGGTTTAAAAACTCTAAATATGGGTTTAAAAACTCTAGATCCGAGTTTTGAAAAAGTCATATCCGAGTTTTTATAAGCCGATACTCTGGATCTATGTTTAATAACTTCGGATCTGAGTTTTAAAACTCAATATCTGGATTATAAAATTTTTAAAACCCACATTTTTGGAACTTCTGTTATTTCATTGCTTTTATATTTTTGACAAGAAAAGAATGAACAAAACAAAACTAATATATGTTATAAAACACAACTTTTATTTTGTAATAATTTTGTTGGAACTGAAGAACTTATGTTGATGGGATAAGGCTTAAAAACGAAAACTGAACCGACAAACCGAGACAAACCAAACCGAATAGTTTCTTGATAATATGTGAACCATTCGATTCTCTCATGGTGAAAACCAAGCACCTCGATTCGGTCTAAGGTTTTGGTCAAAACCTGACCGAACCGAACAGAGCCCAACCCTAACTCTACCCACTCATGAAATCTGCTAAGCATAAACTAACAGAATTGACAGTTAGGCAATGAGAGTTAGTAGCTAACAACTTAGTTAACCGAATTCATGAATACGGCTTCAGCAGCTAAATGAAGACTTGATATCACCTAGTTTGTGAGTCATACAACCATCAAAACACCCTCTTGACTCTAAAACTCTTACTCACGACTCAAAGACCATCGCTTTTAGACATTTTAACTATACCCCAACTTCAATTTATCACACAAGTAACCAAATTTAGCTTGAGGAAACACTTTGGTTAATAAATCAGGATTCTCGGGCAGGCTACCTTCTCTAACACCACTTCACCACTTTGAGCTACTTCCCTCACATAGTGAAATCTTATGTCAATGTGTTTAGTTCTATTATGAAATGAAGGATTTTTAGACAAAGCTAATGCACTTTGGCTATCACAATAGAGTCTTACCTTACACACCTTACCAAGCACTTCAACAACTATCCCTTTCAGCCAAACTGCTTATTTCATTGACTCACACAAAGCCATATACTCAAATTCATTGAAGACAAAGCAACCACCGATTGCAAGGTAGATTTCCAGCTAATTGTATTCCCAAAAACCTTGAATACAAATCCAGTCAATGACCTCCTCCTATCTTGATCAACTGCATAATTTGAGTCCACATACCCCTCAATTACTTCGAAATACTAGGATTGACAGGTGAATAACAACCCTTTATCTCTGCTTTCTTTTAGATACTTGATGCCCATTTTGAAGCTTCCCAATGCAACGTCTTAGGGTTACTCATGAATTTGGATATTATACTCAAAGCATGAGCTAGATCAGGCCTAGTGCTCACCATAGCATACATCAAACTTCTAACTAAGCTAGAATAAAGAACACCCTTCATAACAGCAGCTTCCTCTTCTGATTCTGGACACTGCTTGGATGATAGTTTAAAATGAGCTGCTAAAGGAACATTTACACTTTTAGCATTCTCCATTTCAAACCTATCAATGATCTTGTCATAATAACCCTTCTGATGCAGGAACAAAACACCAGCAGATTTGTCCTTTTGATAACCATACCAAGAATCTTACTAGCAGCCCCTAGATCTTTCATTTCAAATTCAGTGCTAAGCTGCATCTTAACCTTGTTAATCTCATTCATATCACATTATGCTAAGAGCATATCATTCACATATAGCAAGAGTAGAACAAACACTCCATCTGCTATATGCTTCAAATAAACACAATGATCCAGACTACTTTTAACAAATAGATTCTTAGTAATGAACACATTAAATCTTTTGTTCCATTGCATAGGCGACTGCTTTAAACCATACAAGGACTTATGAAGCTTACATAACAGATGTTTCTCACTGTCTTTGATGAAGCCAGGAGGTTGATTCATCACGATCTCTTCATCAAGCTCTCCATGCAAGAATACAATAGTCACATCCATTTGTTCCAATTCCAAATTGAACTGAACCGTAATTGTCAAAAGAATTCGAATAGAAGTATGCCTTACAACAGGTGAAAACACCTCATTGTAATCAATTCCTTGTACTTATGTAAACCCCTTTGCTACCAGCCTTGAGTTGTATCTTGGAGCATAGTCCCTTTCAAACTAGGCTTGACTTTGTAAATCCATTTGCAATCTACAACTCTCTTTCCTTGTGGCCTAGGAACAAAACTCCATGTATTGTTCTAGTATAGGGAGTTTAATTCCTGCTGTATAGATTCAAGCCACAACTCTTTCTCTTTTGAAGCAACAACTTTAATAAAACTGTTTAGCTCGGTCCTGTACTAGTTTACGCGCACATTCAAAGCATAGGCAACAAAATTCTCATCATCAAACCTGTTAGGAGCTTTAATAACCCTTCTTTTTCTATCCCTTGTCAATTGATAGTCTTGAGCTATTTCACCAACAAGATCTGTTGGTTGATCGAATCTGTAGCACCGGAGGGACCTTCTTGTGAACGCCACTACCTTTTATTTCTGTTTGACTTCCGTGTTGAAATGTCCGATCTTGATCGTCTCACCACCGGTCAACACCTTCTAGCACTATTTCATAGGACATTCTACCAGGAGGCTTGTCCTTACTATCACCCTTAGCCTATTGCCATGGTATGATGGATTCATTAAAAGTGACATCCCTATTAACAAAACATCTGTCTTCACCTGGTTCAAAAGACCACAACTTGTAGCCTTTTACTCCTTGAGGGTATCCAATGAAGACACACCTCTTGGTTCTTGGTCCCAGCTTGTCATCTTTAGTATGAGCATTTGTTGCAATCCCAAATATCCTAAGAATAGATAAATTAGGAGGAGCCCCAGACCAAACCTCTTGAAGTGTCTTTCCATTCAAAGTAGCAGAGGGACTTCTGTTTATCACATAGGCAGCAGTCTTGACAGATTTACCCCAGAAGTTCTTAGGAAGTCTAGCATTTGCAAGCATACATGGTGGGCGTCGAATCCACCAAAAATAAAAGTCTCTACTTCCGGTTGATGGGTTTGTAGTAGTGGAATGTAGGGTCGAATCCACAGAGATTAGTGAATTAAAATTTGGGGGTTTTTGAGTTTGTTGAGAAATTAAGAAAGAAAACAATAAAAGTTAAAAGAGATTCAATGAGAGAAAGTTCCAACCAAAGGTGTAATCATCGTTTGATTTATATTATTTGATCATTGATTTTCTAATGAAATCCTAACTCATTCTCTAAATTGGTTATGATTATTAAGAACGTCTTATTAATCTATCCTTCCTTAGTTTGTCCGGTAATTAAGATACGATCATTAATTACTTCCCTAATCAATGACAACCCTAGAGTATGATAATAGAATTTAATCAATGACAAGAATAAGATGAGAAGGACGACCAATTATAGCCAACAAATGCGAAACGTTCGATCTATTTAGACTAGATCCTATATTTTCATAGCATGAGATGAAAAGACTTATTAATCATTCATACTAATTGTCACATGGATTAGAATGCATAAACAATTACGGATTTAAACACTCTAATTGACGATCTATCAAATTGAAGAATGATCAAAGGGCCCTATTTGAACAATCAAACAATATGATATTGAATGCATAAAATAGAAAATAGAGAAATAGAGAAGAATTAGAAAGAAAGATGAAGAACAAATCTCACAAATATAAAAATCAAACTTTGATTAACCTTGGTTGGAAATTAGGAGTTTAGCTAGACATGGAGTTCATCATTCTCCAAGAAAAACTAAGGAAAAACGTTCTTCACTATTAGAAAAGAAGTCTCCCTTTTATATCCTTGAAAACTATGGTTTAAAACAAAAGATAAAAAATCTATCCTAAAAAATTCGAACTGGCGCCGCAGCACTAATTTTTTGGTGCTGGGGCGCTGAGCAAAAAGACTAAAATCTGGAAATTTCACGCTTTCGGTGCTATGGCGCTAGAAAATCAGCGCTGGGGCGCCGAACTCTCCTGGAATTTTGGCTTGGAATCGAGACTTTTTCTTGTGGTCTGGCCACTAAAAGTTGTTGACATGGCGCCCGAGTGTCAAGAAAGCTCCAAAATGCAATTTTTTAGTCCTTTTTCATCATCTCTTCTCCAACCTAGCACATAAACACAAATCAAAGATAACTATCTAGTTTTTAGGCTATTTAATCATCAAAGTATGAACAAAAATCTCAAGTTTATGTGCTAAAATAACGACTTATTAAATTCCCCCACACTTAATCCATGCTTGTCCTCAAGCATAAAATAGAGCAACTTGATAAAATTTAATTGCTCACCATTCCTTTCAACTTTAACCTTCAATCATCAACAACCAGAATTATCAAGTTTGAGAGAATTAAATTGAAGCACAAATAAAAGACAAGTAGTCATAGCATAAGTTCCTATCAAACATGCACATGAGTAATTATTCTAATGATCTTTTAAAATCAAAGTGCTACAAGATTCGAAACCTCACTTGGATTCACTCAATTCACTCAAGTGTTTAAGGGATCATTCATGAAGCTCTCAAGTCAAAACATAGAAGATCTTACCATAGGCTTGCTAAATTATCACATCAAGGCCACCAATGCATGAATTGAATGCTAGAATTAAAGAATCTTTTGGGTTGTAATGGGGCTTAGGTTAAGGGGTGGATGGAAGGAAATTTGAGCTATAATCAAATGAAGAATTAGATGAACATTGTTCCTATGCTTCAAATTAACTTCCTATCATACAATGAATTCACACCTTTACTACCAATGTCTTCTTTACATAACACCCATTTTTTTTCACAACTCCTTTCTTTCTTTTTCAATTTATTTCAAAACTACTCATAATTCTCATCAACATATTTTTTTCCCCAACAACTTTAGTTGTTTTCTTTTCTTTCCTTTTTTTTTCGAAGATGAGAAAATAAGAAAGAAGAGAATCAAGCAAAGACCTATTTTTCAAATCTTTCATTGAACTTGAAGAGAAGATGCATAAAATGAAGCAAAGTTCAAATAATTCTTCAACAATTGGGTTCAAAAGGAAATTAACAAATAGAAGGATATTGGGCTATTCATATTGTGGTTAATTTCCAAGAAATAGGTCTAGGCTCAAATTTGGCTTTCTAATGATATATGTCAAGGTTGGCCTTTTAAGAAAGCTAAAAATGGCATCACCTAATTTGCCCTTTCTAAACTCTAAGCATTCAAAACAACACACAGGCCTCAACATGCATAACAAAGCAAATTCTAGTTTAATCAACTATGTTTGACAATCACACAAGAAATGAATAGAACAAAAATATTATGAAGATATGCTCTTTTGGCCCAAAAACTCACAAAGGTTAGATTGTCACAAATCCCATAACACATTTTATTCAAAAGTCATCCAAATCAACTACTCAAGACAAGCCAACAAGAATTTAACTACTCATGCTAATCCCTATTTTGCCTCAAAATAATTCAATAAAACAAAACAATCTCAATCATCCAAGAATGAAAATTAAAATTATCAAGAGCAAGCAAGCAAATTGAATTTTATTCCGTTTTCTCTACCCTCAACACTTAAAGCATGCATTGTCCTCAATGAACAATTAACAAAAATAAAAGAGGGTGAGAAAACGTCCCTGGAAAATCATTCATTGGTAGTTGAATTGTTACGACTTGGTAGTGTGAGATTTCCGCGAAAAAAATCATCCTTCAGCCTGCATAGCCTTTATTAAACCCTGTTATTTTAAAAAAAGACAAACAAAGAAAAGAAATCAAATAAAACAAAAAAAATGAAAATGAAAATGAAAACAAAAACAAAAAACATAAAAATTTGGGTTGCCTCCCAAAAAGCGCCTTTTATTTATCGTTTTTGGCTAGACCGGGTTGCTTTTTCATTAATGCACATCCCAAATCGACTTGACATATTTTCGAATTATGGCTCGCAATTCTCCAATTTTGGGTTTCTTTGTTGAAGCAACCTGCATGTCATCTTTATCAAACAATTCTAGAATATCATTAGTCAAAGGATCGACAAAATCAATCATGGCAAAAATTGAAGAATTAGCATCAAAATGTTTCATGGAGTCATGTATATTGAATTTTATAACTTCACCATCGAACTCCATAGTAATTATACCAGCATGTACATCAAAGGTATATAAGAATGGTCTTCCTAATAGAACTAAAGATGAGGTAAAAACATCATCCCCCATATCTAGAACATAGAAATCAGGAAATACCAAACCATTAACTTGTACTAGCACATCCTCTAAAATTCCTTCAGGATAAGCATTGGATCTATCAACCAAGTTGGAGGATTACACTGCTTTCTCTTAAATGGCCAACATTTAAAAATTTAAACACAAAAGGGGCATGACATTGATTGAAGCTCCTAAATCTAGCATGGCTTTATCAATTCTTAAGTCTCCTAACTTACATGGAATTGAAAACATACCTGGATCTCCCCCTTTAGGAGGCATTTTCCTTTGAATAATTGCCTGAGATGTTTCCCCCCACTTATATTCTCATTACCCTTCAATTTCCTCTTGTTTGTGCATAGATCCTTAAGGAATTTTGCATATCGAGGTATTTGCTTTATTGCATCTATCAATGGAATATTTACCTCAACCTTTCGAAAGGTTTTCAACATCTCTTTTTCTTCTTCAGATTTCTTTGAGTTAACCAAATGAGATGGAAAAGGAGGAGGAGTCAACAATACCTTGGTTTTTGCTCATTCGGGAACCTCCAATTGAACTTTTGGAGATGAGATAGCTTCCTTTTCGGTTTCTTCTCTTGGAATATCAAAAGTCTCTTTCATCCTAGGTTCTTCCAAAACTTTTCCACTCCTCAATGATATAGCGCTAACATTTTCCTTCTGATTAACGATGGTTTGAGATGGCAATTTCCCTTGTGATTCCATCTTGCTCAAGGAAAGTGCTAGTTGACTTATTTGGTTCTCCAAGTTTTTGATACTTGACTTCGTTTCCATGATACTTGACCTCATTTCGTGTTGAAATTGTTGTGTGTTAATAGCAATGGATTGAATAATTTCTTCAAGAGACATACCTGGTTTTGATGAAGATGGTTGTTGGAAATTAGCGGGTCTAGGTGGAGGTTGTTGAAAGGGATCTCGTTGCCCATAGCTCAAATTAGGATGATCCTTCCATCCTAGGTTGTAAGTGTTAGAAAAAAGATCATGTCGGTTCCCTTGCTGGCCACCTTAATATCTTCCATGATATCCTCCCACGATATTAGCGGTCTCTTGTGATTCATCTTGAAGAGTGGGACACATATCGGTTGGGTGAGGTGCCGTGCATATTCCACATGTTTTGATGGTTGAAGATTCTTCAAAGCTAGCTGTTCAACAAGAGAAGTTAAGTTAGCTATTTGATTTTCAAGGGATGAAACATTTACCTCGTTCACATTTCAAGAAGTGGATTATTGAAGAGCTTCACTTTGTTGTGAGGCTGCTGCCATTGTGGTAATTAGTCTCCTAGCGTCAGAAGGAGTTTTGTTCGCTAACATTTTCCTTCGGATTGACGATGGTTTGAGATGGCAATTTACCTTGTGATTCCATCTTGCTCAAGGAAAGTGCTAGTTGACTTATTTGGTTCTCCAAGTTTTTGATACTTGACTTCGTTTCCATGATACTTGACCTCGTTTCGTGTTGAAATTGTTGTGTGTTAATAGCAAGGGATTGAATAATTTCTTCAAGAGACATACCTGGTTTTGATGAAGATGGTTGTTGGAAATTAGCGGGTCTAGGTGGAGGTTGTTGGAAGGGATCTCGTTGCCCATAGCTCAAATTAGGATGATCCTTCCATCCTGGGTTGTAAGTGTTAGAAAAAGGATCATGTCGGTTCCCTTGCTGGCCACCTTGATATCTTCCATGATATCCTCCCACGATATTAGCAGTCTCTTGTGATTCATCTTGAAGAGTGGGACACATATCGGTTGGGTGAGGTGTCGTGCATATTCCACATGTTTTGACTGGTTGAAGATTCTTCAAAGCTAGCTGTTCAACAAGAGAAGTTAAGTTAGCTATTTGATTTTCAAGGGATGAAACATTTACCTCGTTCACATTTCAAGAAGTGGATTCTTGAAGAGCTTCACTTTGTTGTGAGGCTGCTGCCATTGTGGTAATTAGTCTCCTAGCTTCAGAAGGAGTTTTGTTCACTATAGCACCACCACTTGTGGCATCCATTAATCTTCTCTCAATAGAAGTCAACCCCTCATAAAAATAATGAATCAAAAGTTGCTCAGAAAATCCATGTTGAGGGCAACTGGCACATAACTTCTTGAATCTCCTCCAATACATATGGAGAGTTTCCATATTCCTCTGTTGAACCCCAGATATTTCCCTTCGTAACCTCAAGCACGAGATGAGGAGAAATACTCTTCCAAAAATAATGTGGCCATCTCTTCCCATGTCGATCAAATTTGGGGGCAAATCAAACAACCAATCCTTGGCTTTTTCTGTGAGTGAGAAAGGAAAAGCTCTCAACTTTATTTGATCCTCTCGTACGCCATGTGGCTTCATACTCAAACAAACAAGATGAAATGCTTTAAGGTGTTTGTTTGGATCTTCATCTTGTCTTGCCCATTGAAACTTAGAAGGAGATGAATGAGTCCTGATTTAAGCTCGAAATTCACATTCATATTCGGATATTGAATGCACAATGGTTCTTGAGTTGTATTCAGTACAGTCAACTCCTTAAGAGTTCTTTCAGCGTCTTCCATCGGTTCTCTTACTTCTTCAAATTCGTTAGTAGGATCTAACAAATTGACTTGAATTTCCTCTTCTGTCGATGAAGATGAGGAAGCGGAAGAAAATTGACATTGTTTTCGCTCTCTAGTTGCTTTCCTCAACTGCTTAGCTGTCTTCTCTATCTCAGGATCGTATTCTAAATTACCTGTACGAGAAGAACGGGACATTAAACTGATAAAAACAAAATTAAATGACACCAATCCTCGACAATGATTGCCAAAATTTGGTGGACGTCGAATCCACCAAAAATAAAAGTCTCTACTTTCAGGTTTATGGATTTGTAGTAGTGGAAAGTAGGGTCGAATCCACTGAGATTGGTGAATTAAAATTGGGGTTTTTTGAGTTTGTTGAGAAATTGAGAAAGAAAACAATAAAAGTTAAGAAGTGATTCAATGGGAGAAAGTTCCAACCAAAGGTGTAATCATCGTTTGATTTATATTATTTGATCATTTATTTTCTAATGAAATCCTAACTCATTCTCTAAATTGGTTATGATTATTAAGAACGTCTTATCAATCTATCCTTTCTTAGTTTGTCGGTAATTAAGATACGATCATTAATTACTTCCCTAATCAATGACAACCCTAGAGTACGACAATAGAATTTAATCAATGACAACAATAAGATGAGAAGGACGACCAATTCAAGCCAACAAATGCGAAATGTTCGATCAATTTAGACTAGATCCTATATTTTCATAGCATGAGATGAAAAGACTTATTAATCATTCATACTAATTTTCACATGGATTAGAATGCATAAACAATTACGGATTTAAACACTCTAATTGACGATCTATCAAATTGAAGAATGATCAAACGGCCCTATTTGAACAATCAAACAATGTGATATTGAATGCATAAAATAGAAAATATAGAAATAGAGAAGAATTAGAAAGAAAGATGAAGAACAAATCTCACAAATATAAAAATCAAACTTTGATTAACCTTGGTTGGAAATTGGGAGTTTAGCTAGACATGGAGTTCATCATTCTCCAAGAAAAACTAAGGAAAAACGTTCTTGACCTATTAGAAAAGAAGTCTCCCTTTTATATCCTTGAAAACTAGGGTTTAAAACAAAAGATAAAAAAAATCTATCCTAAAAAATCCTAACGGGCCGCAGGCACTGATTTTTTTGCGCCAAGCGCTGAGCAAAAAGACTAAAATCTGGAAATTTCACGCTTTCGGTGCTATGGCGCTAGAAAATCGATCTTTGGGCGTCGAACTCTCTGGAATTTTGGCTTGGAATCGAGACTTTTCCTTGTGGTCATGGCCACTAAAAGTTGTTACCATGGCACCGAAGTGTCAAGAAAGCTCCAAAATACAATTTTTTAGTCTTTTTTCATCATCTCTTCTCCAACCTAGCACATAAACACAAATCAATGATAATTACCTAGTTTTTAAGCTATTTAATCATCAAAGTATGAAAAATGAACCCAAGTTTATGTGCAAAAATAATAACTCATCAAAAATTGATGTTTAGTAAGAACTGTTGGAACCTGGAACTCAAATAACAACAATTGCGGTGAACATGGTCAATGTATATCGATATTGTCACTGTTTTACATAATCAAAATAGATTAGTAATAACAAGAAATTAATTAAAACAAAATACCGAATGATAACATTACAAAACGTAAAACTTCAAAGCACGGTCTAGCCGTTGTCCTGAAGTCGATATTGCCCTGCTTGGATTGTTTGCAGTTTAATGGCAACTCGGCTCGACAGGATTCGATGAAGCATTTCGTGAGAACAACAATCAGATACTCACGAACCTGGCAGAACCCCTCAAGAATAGCTCTCCAAAGCATTAACGGAAAAGACTCGAGAAAGGAAGAACCACGAGAAAAAAGAGATACAATCAATATTTTACAATTGATTTTTGTACATCTCAATAGAACAAAATGGGTTCTTATTTATAGGAACCAAATTTGTAACTCATGAAATTGAATTAAATTCACAATTTAATTCCATTATTAAATTTCAATACATGACTATAAATATTGAATAATAACGTCTCAAATTAAATATGATAAATAAATTTATTTCTATTTTAGAATTAACCGAATTTGACTTTGTCAAATGACTTTCAAATTGAAAGTATTATAATAGTATTTTTGTCTATTTTATATATATATATATATATATATATATGTAAAATCAAAACTAAATGTGATTTTAGTTTTTGACTTAACACCAACTTACTTTCTAACATTATTTTATATATATCACATTATATATAAAATTTCCAACAAAAAGTAGTATATTAATTATAAAGTTTTTTTTATTCAATAACACTATAAGAAATTTGGCTTTAGGTGACGGTTGAATTTTTTATGGGTGACGGTTGGGTAAAAACACGGAAGAATAGTGAGACTATTTTAGAAACGCCGTCACCTAATTTTAGAAAAAAATGGGGGGAAATAGGCAGTCTAAATTTTTTCTAAACTCCCTCTCGTTTTCGCCCTATTCTCCTGCCCTCCATCTCTCATCCTCAATATCTCCCTTCGATCCTCAATTCGTCCACCACAAATCCTTAAAATCCACGATTATCCTAATCTATGAGAAAAATCGTCGTCGCAGGATCCTCTTTCAGAAATCCCTTTGAGAAAAACTCTCCCTCGAAAGCTCTATCTTAAATCCCCGCTTATGAAGAAATTGCTTGAGACAAAATCCCAAAATCCCTCAAAATCTCTCGGACGAAATCTCTCGCACTTGCTTTCGAAACCCCTTGAAATCGCTCAGGCGAAGAGATCCCTAGGACGAAATCCTCTCAGGCAAAATCCCTCAAACGAAATCGAAGAAATCTACTCGAAATCGCTTTTAGAAATCCACTCGACGATATCGCTCTCAAACTCTCGAAATTGCTCGCACTCGTTTTCAAATTCTCACCTTAAACTAGATTTCACTTTAAAAAATAGCTCGCACTTGCTTTTAGACTCACAAAATCGCTTAGTCACAAACTCTCAGGCGATATCCCTTTCAAAATCGCTCGCTTTGAACCTCTCAAAGACAAAATCCCTCTCTGAAGAAATCGCTTTTGATCTCAGACGTTGATTCATAGGAAATTAGGGCTGAGATGAAATTTAAATCCACATTTCAGACGTTCTTCACTGTCCATAATGACTTGGTAAGTATGCCCTTCATTACTTTCAGTTATCATGTTTTCTTTAAGATTTCAAAAATCAAATATTGGTTTAATAATTGTACTTCATGTTGATTACGTCTTACTTTCTCATGCTTTAACAAAATGGAGGGTGACTGATGTTGCTATCAAGCGAATTAATGATAGGTGTTTTACTGGGAAGCCTTCTAAGCAGGATCGCATGGTTTGTAATTTTTAGTAGAGTTTGCCTTTTCTTTAATTTTGTTGTTAATGTTAAGTCCAGGATTAATAATCCATGTGGTTCAAATAAAGGATTTCTGGAATGAAGCAATCAAGCTTGCCTATCCGCACCATCCAAACAAAGTTACTTTTTATGGTGTTTTGCTTAATTGTTCCTGGTTTTTTACAATATATTGGCCTTTTTTTGTAATTTGGGAATGTTTTGACACACTTTTGTCATATTGGGACCCTTTTTACAAATTTGATTTTCTGAAAACTTGTAGGAATCATACCATATGCAAATCTATACCATTATGATCTTACATTGGCACTTCAAGACAAATATGGAGGATTACTTGGCAAGAAAACCGTAAGTTCAATCTATTTATTGATGGTTCACGCTTTTTTTAATTCTTAATTGATTGCTTAAGTTTTGTTATTGATCAAATCAATCATTTGTATATAGTAATGATTATGCAAATTAAGCGGAATTTTTCTTTGAGAATTTTTCTTTAGCCATAACTTGTCATTTATTTATTATATTATGCATAGTTCTCTCATTACGTACTCTACTTCATGGAAAAAAAATATGTTTATGTAGTTTGATATATATAGGTTTCTATTACTTAGGGCCCGTTTGAGATAGCAATTTAATTCGAACTTTGATGGAAGTAAATTTCTTGAGATTAATTTTTTTTTTTTTTTATTGTTTCTGACCTCTTTGATCGATGTCATTCTTTGGTTGTATCAATCCTGCATGGACTTGAAGTTGACCTATGTTTATTGATCATTTTTTTTTGTAGTTGACCTATGTTTATTGTTCTCCTTGGATATTCAGTATCATTTATGCTAGCATCATTTCTATAAATCACGTGGGTTACATTTTTAACTAATATCCATTTACAGGGAGTTAAATGTAGTATCTACGGTGTCAATTGCTAAGAGTGGATTATAAACATGGATGTACTATTTAATGTTTTTTTTTTCTTTTCTAAGTTCCATATTAATATTACCCTTCTGTTTATCCTTCTTCAAGAGCTTTTTAAAATTACTGTTAATTGCTTATAGAAGACTTGAAAGTTGTCTTTACTCTTGTTCAAATGAATGACATTGAAAAACATTTGCAGGCATATAATACTCATGGACTATATTGTGTTCCTTTTTTACACTGTTGTCAGCAATATCCATATCATAAGTCATCTGATACTATATGTCTTTGAATATGTTTTGATTGCCCACATTGACGAGTATGAACCCATAGTTTATACACCACCTGTAGGTCTTGTTTGCCAAAATTATAGTGGTTTGTTTAGAAGGCCAATGGGAATGTATTTTGGTGCAAAAGATCGTGGAGAAATGATGTCTATGGTTTATATTTGGCATGTTGATCAGGTTTTCTTCATGTATATTGGCTGATTACAATTGCAAAATCATTTTAAAGTATCATTTTACATTTATATAAATATCCTTGAAGTCCTATACATTTTAATACAACATTGAGATTATACTTGCTTGCTTAGTTAAACTCTTTATCTTAATTAGTATAGCAAAATAAACTAATTTTATTTTCTTAGATTTGAGATTGCAAGAACATCGTTTGGATGGTGAGGATTATCTGGCTATTATAGATGAATTCATGGAAGTAGTGTTTACTCGCGCCACATGTTAATGTTCAAGTAACTACACCTGGACATTTGATCAAATGAATGTAATTTTTTTCTTTTTTGGTACTTTATATAGCATTTAACTCGACGGTAAATATTTGATAATTGTTCAACAGTTTGAAGATTTTCAAAGCAAATGGGCATTTAAGTTATTGCAATGATACGAAACACCTACGAATGTTTAATGATGATGTTCAGTTGACCTTTTGCTTCATCTTTCTTCTTCTTGATTTTTCCCTCTTTTCTTTTATAGTATTTCTATGTTTACTTTGATTTTTCCTGTCGTTGGAGATGGTGATAATATGGATATGCATTAAGGGTCCGATCCTTCCCAATATGAAAACTTACTCTTTTTTATCCTTTACTTATTATAATGTCGTGTTAATATTTTTTTGGACTTAAAATATATGTTCTACTGCTGTTTTGAGTTTTTCCATGTAAAATAGCAGTTTTGGGGCATTTTTTTACATTAAGAAGCTATTTTTAGTCATATATATAGTTTTGCTGTTGTTTCATGTCATTTTGACACTGTAGTATGGGCTAAAATTGTTAGAATGTGGTGTTAAAAAATTTTGGGTTTAAAATATATGTTTTATTACTGTTTGAGGCTTAAATTGAATGTTTTGTCATTGTTTTTTATAGTCATATTGTAGCATTTCATATAAAGTGGCAGTTTTGGGGATTTATTTTACATTAAGAAGTTAGTTTTTAATTATGTACATAGTTTTGATGCTGTTTCATGTCATTTTGACAATGTTTTATGGACAAAAACTTATTATAATGTAAAATAAATAAGTTTTTGGTAGGTAAATAAATTAAGAATATACATCAGTAATAATTATTTCCCCTTCTAATTTCTATGAATATACATCAGTGATAACTATTTCCCCTTGAAAGATAGTTATTTGTACCTATACAATTTAAAAAGAAATGAATATAGAAGATGGTATCTCTTTTCCATTTAGCCAGCAATCGATGCTTTCTGATTTAGGTTCTTATAAATCTAGAAGTTGAAATTCTATTGGACTAATAATTCATAAATAGTTTAGCATGATTGTTAAATTTACTTCTCTTTGGAGTTTCATACATTAAAAAAATAGTTTAGCATGATTGGACTTATTGCAAACAAGTAAGCTTCATTCTTTACAATGCAACGGGGCGCGGGAGCGGGCACTAATGCTGCTACACATTACCCTGCACGGTCTCGGGCATGGCCATGTTCAGTCTTGGTTAGTTTTTTAATCTCATCTTTCTTTCACGTCGATGGCTATAATCATCATTAAGTTTTGAGAGAAAAGCAAGACGGAAAAAAAACTAAGCAAAAGGAAAAGTAAAGGAAAGAAAACAAAAAACTAGTGTTATAAATTATATAATCTAGGTTGGGTTTCTGTTTGTTTTATCAAATAGTCATGTATTTGTGAAATTTCTCTTTTTTTTTTTTTTGGTTGGCATGATTTATGTTGGATTTGATTCAAATGGGGTTGGTGGTAGTGATAATGAAAGTTGATTTTAAGAGAGAGAGAGAGAGAGAGAGAGAGAGTCTGACAATGAGTAGTGATGAGTGAGAGCATGCTAATTGGGGGTTTTGGGGCTATAATGACAGGTTTGTTCATGGCTTTGCAACCAAGGATGATAGCATGTGGAAATTCCATAGCATCCTTTTCAATGGCTGTGAGATTCCTTACAGGACCAGCTGTAATGGCAGCTGCTTCCATTGATGTTGGCCTTAGAGGAGTTCTCTTACGTGTTGCTATTGTCCAGGTCACTCCCTCTTTCCTACATATACTCCTGAAAAGTTGGTCTCTATATACTAATATTATAATACAACTCTTTTCTTTTCTTTTTTTTCATAAAAAATGGTTTGGTTTAGACACTTGTGTATTATCCCATGAGTTTTTCAACGTCAAATGTATTAGCGTCATGTCGTTGAGATTGTCCTGTAAGATTAGTTGAGGTGCGAGTAAACTGATGAAAAATAACAAGAATTAAATTTGTTTGTGATAATCCGTGATTAGTTAGTTAGTTATTAAGCAGCTAAGGACTTGTTTGTTTGATATGGTTTGGGAAACAAACATTTGTATGGCTCTGTTAACATGTGTTTTTGTTGCCCCATTGTGTTTGTTTTTTGTTTGGATTTTCCAAACACAAAATCTAAACAAAAACAAGTCTCTCCCACAAGGAATTGTCCTCTTTGTCTTTGCTAAAGAGTACAATGTACACCCTGATATCCTCAAGACAGGGTAAGTTGTTTAAGTATATTTACTTGTGTAAATAATATTAACTAATTTTTTTTTAAAATTACACAAAAAAAATACTATTTTTATAACATAATTATCTTTGTTTTTGTGTTTGAATTTGCAGAGTTATTTTTGGGATGTTGATTGCATTGCCCATAACTCTTGTATAATTTTGCAGCTCATTCTCGTTTGGATGACCATTCGAACGTTGAATGAATCCAAGTTTCAGTGGGCACTAGATAATTATTATAAGGGAAAGGGATTGGTATGCAAATTACGTTGTGTTTTTGGTTTTCCAAAATTTAGAAGTCACAATTATTTTAAATTAAGTATTTTGACTATCATGTAGTTATGGTAGGTTTTTTCAGTCTTTTAATGAACTTAGGAACTCTTCCGCTATTGTTTTTACCTGGAACTTTTGGTGCACTTGCGTATGTTTTTTCATCATGTTCGTATTATTTCCTTTTCATCACCACATCCCTCATCATATAATTCATGTGTGGAATGCTACTTGGGCTGGATATCATCATATAAATCCGATTTTGTTTCCTGCATGTATATTAACTAAAGTATTTTCATTTATAAGATTGTATATAACCGAACCAACCGCATTAGAGATATTTAGAATCTAAATATTGTGACCATAATACATCGTTCACCCTTTTCGCTTTTTAAAATAACTTTATTGGCCTTGGAATTGCTTTTTGATTTAACTTTATTGATTATTTATGCTTTTACTTGATTGTTTATTGTATTGAAAATAATAGAATTATTGGTTTTACTTTGTCTTCCTCTTATGGATTCTTGTTTTTTGTAGGTTCTTATATAGGAATCTAGCTTGATTGTCTTCTCAAACTCACTGATACACTGGCAAGAAACTTAATGGATTAAGTATGATGTTAAAAAAATATTGACAGGCACTTGATGTGGGTTTATAGATTTAAAATAAAACAGTCAAATGTTTAAAGGTAGTGGATTTTGTATTCAACTTATACTTGTGTGGGTTTATAGATTTAAAATAAAATTAGATAAGTTTTGTTCCTCAGTCCCATTGTTTTATATGGAAATTAAAAGATTTTGTACTAAACTGGACAATTATTGCAATTTTTTTATAGGTAAATAGAGAAGAGACTGCTTCAGGAGCATGTTTTATAGGGGTGAACATATAAAATTAAGTTCAATGACTTTTATTTTGGAAGTTGGTACTTATGACATAAGGTCTGCGTTTCTAATCCTTCATTTCTTCCTTTGTTTTGGAAGTTGTTGGTCTGTTGCTTAGAATAAATTGGCAAAATTGTTGGTCTGATGTTTAGAATAAATTGGAAAAATTGTTGGTCTGTTGTTTAGACTTTATTGTTGGTTTGTTATTTTAAATCCATTTTGTTGTTGTTAGATTTGGTTATCTATATTGATTTATGCTTATAGGTAAAATCATGATCCAGGTTTTAGTATTATTATTAGTGGATCTTCCCGGGCTTATTTTTTCTCTACTCACACACTTCTTATGAACTATAAGAAAAATCTATATTGATTTATGCTGTTTTATACTAACATTTATGTAATTGATAAATCTGTACAAAGTTTCCTTCATATGTTAATTTTTGTGTATTTATTCAAATCAAGTTGTTTAGATGTTGCGTATGATTAATCGAATAGTATTTGATTTACAGGATATTGCTAATGCCGAATTACCTCCTACACATCCGATCCGACTTGGCCTGGCTCTTAATTTCTCTGTATTTTATTATGAAATTTTGAACTCTCCTGACCGTGCTTGCAATCTTACCAAACAGGTTAGCTAAGTTGTGGAATTATCGTAGTACATTGTGTTTAACGATTGTTGAAATTATTAAATCTGAATTTGATGTATAATTTTTCATTTTCTATTAGTTGTTTGGGAATAATATTGGAATCATCGTATAGTTGCTTGATCGTTATTTTTTATGTTGACATTTTTAAACAGACTAGTTTTTTGTATTGATTGTGAATCCAATAGCTAGATTGATTTGCCTTGACAATGAGGTTGGCAGGTTATGTAATGGTTTGTTTGTGATAAGTTGATGTTATTTTGTTATTTTATTATTTTATTCATCTCGTTATTTTTATGCGAAAACCAGGCTTTTGATGAAGCCATCATCGAGTTAGATACCCTTGGCGAGGAATCATACAAGGATAGTACTTTGATCATGCAACTTCTTCATGACAACCTCACCCTCTAGACCTCGATATGCAGTACTAAAATCGAATCCGAGATCTAGTATTATTCATGGATATGGAAGAGATTAGTTTCTTCTTCATGACAACCTCACCCTTTTGGTTTAATGCCTTTAATTTGGTATGTTTTGTTTAGATTAAGGAACCAACTCTTTCTTTTCAATTGACTGACCATCATGCTCTCTCCCTCCTTATTGTGTTTGTGTGTCATGCTACTTGTGTTTATTTTATCTAAAGTTTCACTAGTAAATTTGATTAGTGGAAATTATTATCTAAAGTTTCACTAGTAAATTTGATTATTGGAAATTATTGTTCATATCGATATCATGTGGTATTTCTCAGGCCATGGCCACCAAGAGAATCATTCATACATGTGTTAATGTGAATATTTGTCCTTACCTTGCAGCTTTGGAAGCAGTGGAGCAATGGTTTTGTTGGTCATCCCTTTTCCATTTCACGCCAAAGCCCACTTTCAAGCTCAGCCATTTTCTCCTTTTTGCTTAAGATGAAAGAAAGGTTTTTTTTTTTCTTCAAAAATTTCTGTAGCTTTTGTATGACAGTGAGCTTATTTTGGCATGAAATTTGTGATCTTTGTCTCAACAAGCCTGGGTTAATGTTGTTAAAATGGTTTTTTGTGGAGGTTTAGAAGTAATTTTTTTGTGTGATAATATTCTAGTTTTTGAGAAGCATCATTTGTAAATATTGTACTTTAAATTTGTGACGTATTCTTGTTATTGTATATAAAGTTTGTGGCTCTATTTCTTGTAATGACCATGTATTTACCTTTTATTATGTTAGATTGATCAATATAAGGTTAATGGGTATCAAAAAGTCACTAAACGGTGGTATTATTAAATTATAATTTTTTTTTCTCTAATTTGTTACTTTTGATGACGGGGAAAACCGTCACCTTTTTAACAGAAAGCGTTTTTTTTTTTTTAAAAAAAAAATTTTTTTACAAAAGGTGACGGGTAAAACAGTCACCTTTGCGAATAGGTGACGGTAAAACGGGTCACCCATTGGAATAGGTGACGCTAAAAGGATGTCACCCATTGGAATAGGTGACGCTAAAAGGATGTCACCCATTGGAATAGGTGACGCTAAAAGCATGTCACCCATTGGAATAGGTGACGCCAAAAGGATGTCACCTATTCCAATAGGTGACTGTTTTACCGGCCACCTATTCGAATAGGTGACGGTTTTTGTGGACGTCACCTATTTAAATAGGTGACGTCGCCATAGGTGACGGTCAAAAAACCGTCACCTATTCGAATAGGTGACGCCAAAAGGATGTCACATATTCCCGAAATTCTTATAGTGTAATAGATTGATCTAGTGGTCAAAGTATTTTTCATAAAATTTTTAGCCCATAGGGTTCAAACCATGTGTTTTTATCTATTAAAATTATTATCATACAAGTTTTACGATACCAAATATTATTGAATCGTGTGAAAATTGTATATATAATAATAATAATAATAATAAGGGTTAAATGCACCAATGACCAATGCAGTTTCAAGCTTTTTGAATTTACAACTCCTACAATCTCAATTTATCTTTTTTCACCCCTACACTTTATCTAGACCAATTTCTGTTAAAAAAAATCCAAACTAACAGACCCTATTTTTTTATTATTATTTCTAACCGTAAGTTAAACGAAGGTATATGAAAAGACAATTTAATCCTTATTAAGTCACCGTCTATGTCAAATTGACTGTCAATTCCATTGGGTTAAAAAAACAATTCTATTTCACGTTTTGCCATCTGAGCAGCTCCGAACAAAAATTCTCCATCCAAATCCTATCTTTCTTTGAATCATTCTTTTTTTTATTTTTTCCCAAAACCCCATCTCTCAATTTATATTTCTCATCCATCTCAACCCTCTTTTTCTTTAATTTCTCATCCATCTCAACCTTCCTCCTTTGCATCCATGGCTGCTGATAAAGATTTTTATAAATCCAAGCAGATCTTAAATGGTGGTTAAACTTCAAAATGACAATAATTCTTTGTAGCTTTTTGTTGGGGTTTGAAGATGCCTTATACTCATTCTTCAATTTGAAAATCTTTTATGGATTTGATCAGAAGATTTAGTTTTGACCATTATTTTTATTAAAAAAATAAATAAATAAGATTTCTAGTTTTTCAGCGGGAGAACTTTTTTTGTCTGCAATGGAAAGTTCTTTCGCTCACCAATGGAAAACGTTCGCAGCTGCTCTTTCCTTTTCAAATAAGAAAGCGTGAAAGAGAAAAACTTTAACCCAAAAGAAATTGAAGATTATGGTTATTAAGATTAAACTGTCTTTTCATCTGCCTTCATTTAACCTAGGGTTAGAAATAATAATAAAATAATAAGGTGTTAATTTAGATGTTTTTTTAACAGAAATTGACCTCGACAAAGTGTACCAAATTGAGAGTGAGGTGTAAATTAAAAAAACCTTGAAAGTGCGGGGGGTCATTGGTGCATTTAATCCTAATAATAATAAGTGAAAACTTTAGAGGAGGTCTCCTCCCCGGGACGTTTCCCTATCAATCACCTTCAAACAGTGACGGATCCAGGATTTAAGTTTAGAGGGGGCACACAGTAGAGCTGCAACTTATAAAAATGGTCAAATCCGTAAAAACTGAATCGAAGCTAACTAAAACTTATAGAAATCAATACCTTAATTTTATTTTTTTTTTCTTTTTATCGGTTCAGTGTCGATTTTTTTTAAAATTAGTCATAAACCGAACTTAAAACGCCCACTAACACGCAATACATGCAAATATATAACATTAATAATGAAAAAAAAATAAAATCTATATATATTCATTATTGGTATTTAATTTGGTGAAAATTAAGTCAAGTAAATTTTAAAATATTTAGTTTTTTACGTTAAAAAATTACTTCATATTAATAATTATATATAGAAAAGATAGATAGATAGATAAAATGTGAAATTTTTTATTGGAAATGATATTTATAATATAATAAAATTAAAATATAATAAAATTAAAATATAATTTATATTTTGATTTAGATTTTGTAAATTTTGAAAATAGATTTGATAAATATATTGAACTATTTTATTTATATGAAATTAAAACATAAAAATACATTATTTTAAAGAGATAAAAAAATATATATAATAAATAGATAAAAAAATGCCATAACTTTAAACATTTAAAAAAAAAAAAAACTTAAAACTTGACATATTTCAAGAAGGCACACGCTGGGAGTCAGTCTTGGGAAGGGTACGCCTGAAGGGAGAAAGTAACTCCAGCCAATGAGCCAAGACACACTTTAGGTAAATAATAAGTTATTATTATATTTGTTCACAAATAAGCAGCAAAATTTTTTATTATTTAAATTTATATATATTTTTTAATTTATCTACAAATCGAGGGGGGGGCACGTGCCCCCCCTGGTCCTACTGTAGATCCGTCCCTGCCTTCAAAGATGGTCCTTTTTTTCATTATTCATAAATGCTACAAAACCACTGTTTTTTTATATGAAGTGGTCCAAACTCAAACTACCCCTCAAATTTATAGGCGTTGTTTGGGCATAAAATGTAATCTAGATCTTTCTATATTTTGAAAATTAAGAAAATCTTAAAATAAGTAAAATATAATTTGGGATGACCATGAATTAGAAGAAACGTAGAGTATCCATTAATTAAGTAAATAACCATTTTTTAGGAGTCTCTTCATTATTTAGCTACTTAATAAATAATTTTATTTTTTAGTTATTTTCAGATTCTATATTTTTTTAATATAACAATTTTACCCATTGATTTTATCTATTATATCATTTACGTTTTCGTTATCTAATATTACTTGTTTAATATCAATTATTAATAAGTGAGAGGAAATGTAGAGGGAGAAATTAGTAAGAGGAAATGAGTATTGTGTAAAGAGAAGCTAGCTAGCGAGAAACTGAGGTTTCAGTGAATACATAGTATTTGGTGAGAGATAGCTAGAGATGTTAGTGAGTTTGTGAAGAGAGAAATTAGACGGAGAAAGATTGTATGTAACATGAAGTTAGTTACATAAATATATATGTGTGGATGTATATTAGTGAAAAATCTTTGTAATGAAATATTATGTTTACTATTGTATTTTCATATTAATTGTACTATTCATAGTAGTTGTGGTACTTAGTTGAGAGTTGGTTAGGAGAGAGTTAGAAGAGAAATAACGCCATTATTCAGAAGTGAGTAAAGTTGTCTGTTTCTATTATTATAATTTTATGAATAATATGGTATCATAGCAACAATGGAAATTTGAGTCATCATGTTCGTGTTGAGGCTTGAGCTTCTACTATCTTCTTTTGCTAATTTTCCCCTTTTCTCTATTCGATCAAATCGCGATTCATCTTTCTCACTTCGACAAAATCGCCATTTCCCTTTTTCATTTCTTTGATAAAATCGCCTCTAATTATCGAAAGAATTCTTGAAATTTTACATCTATTTTCTTCACAAAATTGATAATGTTCATCTTGATTTTCTGTTTTTAATCGATTGAAATGACTTTTGTTTCTTCTAATGTTCAAGCTACTCCATCTGTTGCTGCTGTTCAAAAGAAAATTGAGAATTCCTCAAATCCTCATCATCTTCACCATGTTGAATCTTCTCCTTCTCACTGTGATTGTTACTTAGCTACTTAATGGAGATAATTAAGCGGATCTATGTTGAAGGCTCTTTTAGTGAAGAACAAATTAGGTTTTATTAATGGATCAATTCTTCATCCTACCTCTACTAATCCTATATTTGAGCCTTGGATATGACATTGTATTTTTCTTGGATAGCTAATTCATGCATCAAGGAGATTTTTGGAAGTGTGATTTACTCTTAATCTGCCAGGAGATATTTGAAAGAACGATACTCACAACAAAATGCTCCTCACATTTTCCAATTGCAACGTGATTTGGTGAGTTTATCTTAAGGACGGTTCTCAATTAGTGCTTATTTCACAAAAATGAAGACAATATGGGAGGAATTAGCTGATTTTTGTCCTGGTTGTAGTTGTGGATGTTATATTATTGAAGACAAATCAAATTAAATTGATTTAAAACCCAAAGTGCATGAAAGCCCAATAGACTATTTGAATGAAATATGCCTCATTGTGGGTGCTCTTTTGTGATTGGCTAAAAGAATTTAACCGGTCAATTATATATGACTTTTGATTAGTAGTGACGGTAATTGAAAAATCAATTGGGCCATGGTTTTTCACTAGGGTTATCTACGTTTTGGATGAGGCGGTGATCTTCTTGAAGCCGTGAGTTTATAAGTGAAGTAAAATTGTGTCTTTTAGTCGTGCGCGAGTTTTTGATGGCACTGAGGGTTGATGTGAGTTTGAGAGAAATATTGTAAAGAAAGTGTTTTCTTTCTTGAGGGTTTTTGAGCGGTTAATACACGGTTTAGTGTATTGAATATTTCTCTATTGTAACTCTGAATCATTATAGTGAAATGCACAATGTAGCAACCTGGACTTAGCCAATTTGGGTGAACCAAGATAAATTCTTGTGTTCTCTCCGATTGTGTTTGTTTCTTTAATTTCTCGATTACTTTTTTTAATCTTAACGGTGAATGTGGCACTACAAGAAAAATGCGAATTAGCGACGGAAAATTAGCGGCGAATTGAGGCAATAATTCGTTGTTAGAAGGAATTAACGACGCAATTAACGACGGTAACGGCCTGACGTTATTTTTGCCATCGTTAGACGAGCTAACGACGAAAATGCCTCGTTCCATAACGAGGGAAAAGTAATCCATCGGCCGTGTTTCGTTGACTAGAATTGAGCGATGGTTTCCGTCATTATGATAGTCAAAGACACATGTTGACTTTAACGACGCATTGAGTCATTCTATAAGTCAAAGTCATGTTTCACTATAACGATATAATACATCATTAGTAGTCAAAGAAACATGTTGACCGTAACGACGCATTTAGTCGTTCTCTAAGTCAAAGTCATGTTTCACTATAACGATAGAATACGTCATTATATAAGTCAATGTTATATTTGACTATAACGACAGAATGCGTGGTCCATTTTATTTTTATTTTTTTAAAATTTAATTAGGGTTTAGGGTTTTGATTACAAATTATTGTGATTTGAAAATTAAATTTAATTACAAAAAAAAAAAATTAAGTAATTTTAAGAAAAAATAATATTAGATAAATAATATTAAAAATCCCAAAATAATACAAAATAATGTTTTTTTCCTAAAGCCTATCGACATGAGGATCAGATAGAGGATCGAGATGAGGGAAACCAAAATCGAAGTCGAAGAACCCTTGTCGCGTGATTCGCGCCATGAAGATGTCCATCGTTGCCTTCATTGACCTCTCGAACTCGAGCCTGGACCGCTCGAACTCATCGAGACGAGCCGTTATCCCTGTCACCTCCTCCATGAGCCGTGCGTTGCTCTCTCGAAGCTCTACGGTCTCGGCCCTTAAAGTATCATTGCTCGCACGGCTCGGCGGCCTCGCTCGAACGAGCCGTGCGGGAAAGACCGAGGCCGATCGGCGTAAATGACAGGGCCGAGGTTGCCGAGTCCAGGAACAGTACCATCCTGGACGCTCCCTCCTGCTGCCTCGAGAAAAGCCGACTTGATATCCTCCTGTGCCGGCAGGTGTCGGAGCTCGAAGAGAGATCAGCGAGAATCGCTTCGTAACGAGCCTAGAAAAAAAAACAAATCATTTCATTAACTAATATACTAATAATCAATAAATTTAAAAAAGAATAAATAATAATTAACACTTACCGCTTTCTCTCTTGCCCTATCGTCTACAAAAGTTTGAGTATCTCTACCTTTGGTGTGGAGACGGATAAAGAGCTCAGCAACATGAACCGGACAACCTAATTTTTGCTCCTGCGAATGTTAAAAATAATTAACGAATAATGAATAACTTACGAAAATAAAGTAAAAGTTAATTAGTACAGAAAATAACTTACGAGTCGTTTCTTGTGCTCGTATGAGGAGCGTGACCCTCCAGTGTGCTTCGACGGGTTGGCATTCCGGTTGGCGCTATTAATCGTCGAAATGCGCTGGGCATCCGTCGTCTGAGTACGCGCCAAGATATCCACCAAGTCCTCCGCAGAAATGTGGGCCGGCAGTTTATTAGCAGGGGCGTGGCGAATATTGTAGCCAGTGTCCCTGTACCGAACGCCGCCCTGATGATGCCAGGGAGCGTATATGACCTCGTCGGTCAGCTCCTCTGGAATATCAAAATATTACTGGAAAAAATTAACTGTCAGTTTCGAAATATTATATATATATATATATATATATATATATATATATATATAATTAAATATAATATTTTGAATATGTTTACCTTCCATGCATCAAACATCCGCAGCTTGTGCGCAGTTGAGACGCTCTGCCAACGAGGGTGTCCTCGTACAGGAAGCATCTTCAATACCTCCGTAAATCTCCTTGAAACCTCCCGTGATGGATGTAACCTATTGAAATGAAAAGGAAACATTGAAAAGTTAGAATTTGTAAATAATAAATAATTAATGAAATAAGAATATAAACTAAACAAAACTTATTGCCGCCTCGAACGACAAAGTAACCCTCCCGGAAATAGACATCTGCATGGGCTCTGCGCCGGTCGCTATCCTCGTCTTGAATGATCGTGTCAGGGTATCCCCGAGATGGACATCATCCTCCTCACTGGGGGGTTGACTCCCTGAACTGCTGGCACCAGGTGGCGTCTACGGGGAGGCATGACCTACAATACAATAATTAAGTAATTAAAATTCTAACCTATAAACTATATTAATATCAAAACTAAATTAATTACATATAGATAAAAGAAAACATACGCATTTCAAACTAAATTAACTAATTAACATATAATTAAATGAAAACATACATACTAATTTCAAACTAAATTAACTAATTAACATATAATTAATTAAAACATAACTAATTACATAAAACTAAATACATATTACATACATTATCTAAATTACACAAAATTAAATTAAAATCAACTAAGTTTAAACTAAATTAACTAATAACATGCTAATTAGAAATTTAATCTAATTACATAAAAACAAATATTAAATTTGAATAAACCTACCTGGATTCATTCCAAGGATTGAGGTTTTTGAGAAAGGGAAAGGATTTTCAGAGAAATGGGAAGGAATTGGCCGAGGGAATCGAAGAAGAACGAATTATTGTTGAGAGAAAAAGAAAGAAAACGGAAGAAAAATGGTGAAAATGGAAGAAACGGTTCTATTTTATAAGAAATTTAACGACGTCTTCCGTCGTTAATCACTTAAAAAGTCATCGTGGCGTGTTTTCTTAACGACGGAATCCGTCGTTCTAGCTATGCGATTAATGCGTCTACGTTCTTATGGCGATGAACAACACGACGCAATTCATCGCCGATATTTATATACACGACGTATTTCGTCTCTCAAGCCACTTTTCAAATAAAGTAAAAGTGACTATTCATATTCATGAGTGACGAATTGCATCGCCCATTCGCGCCACAATTTTCGTGGAAATTTTTTATCTTCGCGCCTTATTAATTACACTTAACGATGAAATCGGTCGGCCGGAATTTGAACAGGTTTCCAATAAAGTATCCGTTTGACTTGGGAACGATGCATTCCGTCGTTAATACCAACCCCATTCTATACTTAGTGAAAAATTATCCCATCTTTGAGGTGTTACGACGCATGGCATCGTTATATTCAATGTATATCCGAATTCAACGATGCATTCAGTCGTTAATACCATTCTATACTTAGGGAAAAATTATCCCATCAACGTGTTCTGAGGAGGTTGTACGACGCATGACATCGTTATATTCAATGTATATCTGAATTCAACGATGCATTCCGTCGTTAATATCATTCTATAGTTAGGGAAAAATTATCCCAACGTTGTTTTCTGTGAGGTTTAACGACGCAGGGCATCGTTATATTCAATGTATATCTTCATTCAACGATGCCTTCCGTCGTTAAGATTTGTATTTTTTTTTTAATTATTTCCATTGTTACACATAAATACTTCAATCATCGTAATCAGAATCATTCATCTTCTTTGAATCAATGTTGTCTTCTTCAGTGTCTTCTTCGTTTGTTTCATGTGGAGAAGAATCTTTGTCATTTTCAGGTGGAACATAGACATTCCCTTCATCAAAAAGTGTCTCTGATGGATCATTCAACGGACGCGTAGTGTCAGAATTAATATCTTCATCGATTTCACTATTTCGCACTTCATCCTCTTGGAATGCAACGTAGTTCTCACTATTTTTATCAGGGAGGCTGTCATCTATTATCATCGGTCTTACTTTATAGACAACTAACCAATCAGATAAATCTCGATGGTGAGCGGGATAGTTTAAGTAGTAAACCTGAATTGCTTGTTGTGCCAAAACAAAACGATCTTGGGTGTGCATGTGTTTTCTCCGGTTCACCTCAACAATTTTAAGATTGATATTATTGCGAACTCCACCTCGTCGCGTTGTTTCAAAACCATGTGCGCTTAAAAATGATTGTACGTTTAAGACTCGGACCTACAAATTGAAGCTCAATAATCTCATCAATGATTCCATAAAAATCTTCCGCATTGTTCCTGAACACTTGACCCTTTATACATACGCCACGTTGTTTGTTGTCCTGGTCACTAAATGAGCTTTTGTTTGAAATCGGAACCTTGCACCAGATAACCGGTGTAAGATCTTGCAATTCTGGGATGAAACTTTGCGATCCATATTATACGTTGATCGCGATCGGAATTGTGGGATTGTCAACGTAATTGCAAAACCAGGAACGAAAATGTTTATCGATGACGTTCTCTTCTTCTGATTCAGTAATACCGGGATGTGATGGTCGTACACATGAATTCACATATAATCTACATAAAATGTATTAATTAATGAAAATTTAAACAAAATTATTCATGTTAAATAAAACAAAACTCCATGAATGAGAAAAACTTACTCAATATATGGCTCTACTTTCGCACAATTGCATAATAAATAATTCGATTTACATGGTACTCCTCATCACTTAAGTTTCTCCGCATAGATTTGCCTAAACCTTTGCCTGGTATGATAAACATATCCAGGTCGTTCAAGTCTACACCTTCTAGAAGATTGTCAAGCACGTTACGGTTCACTGGGTGAAAATGGTCGGAGATATGTTAGTCGAAGTAATACGAATAGAACGTATTTGTCTCGTGTACGAGGTACGCATTACAGATCGATCCTTCCACTCGTGCTTTATTTCCAACAGTTTTCTTCAATCTATGCAAATATCTAGAATTCGTGTAGTAAAATGAATCTAAAATTTAGCATCATATGTATTTAAATATACTAAAAAGGTCAATTAACATAATAATATTTTACCTTTCAAACGGGTACATCCATCTCAGATTGAACAGGCCCCCAAGTAGTGCCTCATAAGGTAGATGAACAGGAAGATGCTCTATCGAATCGAAAAATTCGGTGGAAACATTTGCTCCAGTTTGCATATTATAACTTGGAATCTCTTGGTTTAATGATTCGATTGTCTCTCGTGTTAAATCTGCGCATGTCAAATCTCAAGAAGAACACACTTAACTTGGCCAACAGCTTCCCAATGTTTCGCTTGAGGAACGATCGAAACCAACAGGCATCAATCGTTGCATAAAAACGTGACAATCGTGACTTTTCATTTCGAAAATAGTATGACTCTACACGTCAATGCATCTCGAGAGATTAGAAACGTAACCATCGGGAAACTTAATCGATCGCATCCATTCAAACAGTAATTTCTTCTCTTCTGTATTTAACATGTATTTGGCCTTGGCGTAGTGCTCATCTTCATCCGGCTCTAACTCGGGGAGACGACATATTTCTTGGATGTCATACCATGCCTTCAGGTTGTCTTTCGTCTTATTTGGCACATTTAAAACTGTATTGAAGACATTGTCGAACACGTTCTTTTCGATGTGCATTAGGTCCAACTTGTGCCTGATTAGTAAATCTCCCCAATACGGTAAATCCCAAAATATACTTCGTTTCTTCCATCCACTGTTTTTACCAGCAGCCTTGTTTGCAACCTCAGCACCTATTTCAATAATTTTTTCATGCCAATAGAATCTAACCTGTGTAATATTTCGATTCCGCTTATAAACTCAGGGCGGGCCTTGGTTGCGTGCATTACGACCCTTATACCAATCTGTCTTGTTTGATCGAAACAAATGGTTGCTCTGGTAAAAATCTTCTATGACAATCGAACCAACACGTTTTCCTTCCATGTTTCAAAGAGAAAGCTCCAGTGTCAACCATGCAATGAGGACAAGCAAACTTTCCGGATGTGCTCCAACCTACGATAAGTTTAAATTAATTATACATAGTATTATGCAATGAAAATAATTTATAATTAATAAGGTATCGTGCTTACCGGATAACATGGAATATGCCGGAAAGTCACTTATCGTCCAATTACTGCGGCTTTCATACAGAAATTTTGTTTTCTCGATACATCGTAAGTCAACGCTCCATTATTCCACAAATTAGTCAGCTCAATAATAAAATATTGGACGTAAATATCTAACCTTTGTTTTGGACTCTTTGAACCTGGTACGATAACAGTTAAGAATATCACAGGATCTTTCATACACATCGATTCAGGGTGATTATAAGGTGTCAACATAACAGGCCATACAGAGTATTGTGCACCAAAAGCGTCGTACGGGTTAAAACCGTCAGTACATAACCCCAATCTCACATTTCTAATCTCACTTGCAAATTCTGGATGACAACGATCCAAATGCTTCCACACATCAGAGAATCGGATGGATGTTTCATATGACCATCCTCTTGCAAATGCTCGTAATGCCATCTCATATGAGATGCCGTGACTTCTTATGCATACAATCGTTGAAGTCGAGGAGTGATCGGTAAATAAAACATACGAGTATGTGGAATGAGAGTGCGTTTACTTTGTTTATATCTCGGATGGAAACAGAATTTGCAATTATGGAGACTCGAATCTCCATCACCCCAGAATATCATGCATCCGTTCGGGCAACAATCAATCTTCTCAACAGGTAACCCGAGACCCTCCACTAATTTTTTAGTGTCGTATAAACTTTCAGGCAGCGTGTTGTTCGCAGGAGCGCAACGATGAAACCATTGTGCAATCGAATTAAAACCTCTCTCTGGAATATGATATGCCGATTTTGTATTTAGAAGCTCCGTAGCTGCAGCCAGTTGACTGACATCACAACTCGATTCATTTCCTCCTCCTCCTCTAGAATAGTTTGATTATCGTCTTGAGTATAATTAAACGTACCTTCGTATATCATATGCTGTATTTGTCCATACTCTTGCTGTCTTTCATCACGATCTTTTTCCAAATTCGGTATAGCATTTGAGCTGCTTCCTTGGTACAACAAGGCTCGCTCCAACGCCGCATTATATTGATCGTCAGATTCCCCTTGATAAACCCACTTGAAATAATTCTCCACAAACCAACGACTATACGGTGTTTCTTCACATCAAATGAAGAATATAACTTCTTATTTTTACATTTTCTCGCACGGACATCGTATCATTTTTCCATTACGATCAAAATCCTCCGTACTTTCACGAACTCAATGAATTCTTCAACCCCTGGCTACGAACTCATAGTTCAAATAGCCTTCTAAGCGACGTAACATACATCCATTCACGCATTTTTTTTGGGGGGAAAGGAGAAAAAAAACACAAAAAAAATAACAAAATATTTTTGATGATGAGTTCTTTGCATTCCTGAGGCATATATATCGTGAACTAACGACGAAATCGGTCGTTACTATGTAAAATAACGATCGATTTCGTCGTTCCAATGGCAAGAAACATTCCCTCCATAACGTGGGGCGACGCAATTGTCGTCCGTTTGCGAGGAATGTTTCGCGCCATCGTATATGACGTACAACATCGCTTTCCTATTAAGGCAGGAATATTTGGCTCCAATTTTAGCGACGTCAACCATCGTTCTTCGCCAAATTCTTTTTTCCGTTAAATATATTCGATTAATTAGGCGACGAATTCCTCGCTGAAAGTCAACTCTTCCCGAGAGCGATGCATTCCGTCGTTACGTTGGGACGCATTCGCCTGACGCTAGAGATCCGCCGCTATTATGGCGGTTTCTTGTAGTGTGGGAAGTCGTGTTTTCCCAACAACTTGTATCGAGCTTTATGTTATAACCGGCCACCGATTCAAGCTAGGAGTAAAAAGCAAGTATGTCAAACTTTATGAGTCCAGGTGAAGTTTGATGTGGAGAAATTTGATGGGATGATCAATTTTGTCTTGTGGCAAGCGCAAGTCAAGGATTTATTGATACAATCCGGGTTACACAATGCTTTAAAAGAAAGACCGAGCGATGGTGCTCTCGGTCAATCAAGCGGTAATGGTGATTCAATGAAATTAGATGGCGGTGGTTCTAGTGAAGGTGCTAAGAAGTCCAGTTCAATGATGAATATTGGGAGGAGATGGATTTGAGGCGGCAAGCGCGATAAGACTTTGTTTGGCTAAAAATGTTCTTGCAAATGTGTACGGAATTTTGACGACTAAAGAGCTTTGGGAGAATCTTGAAGCCTTACATCAAGCTAAGAGTACCTCAAATCGATTGTACCTGAATGAGTGGTTTCATACACAACGAATGGATGAAGGTACAAAAATCTCAGATCACTTGAGTGTTCTCAATGGTATCGTTTCAGAGCTGGAGGCAATCGAAGTGAAAGTAGATGAGGAGGATAAGGCACTTAGGCTCATCTTGTCTCTTTCAACTTCTTATGAGCACATGAAGACAGTTCTAATGTATAGAAAGGATTTTTTGAATTTTGCAGAAACTACAAGTAAACTCTTATCAGAGGAGAGGAGGTTGAAGAGTGAAGGGCGTGATTCATATAACAACTCTATGTTGGTAGTTAGCAATGAGAGCAAGAATAATTTCGTACAAAAGAAAGGCTGCTGGGAATGTGGATTATCTCGATCACCTGAAAAGAGATTGTCCAAACAGAAAGCAGTTCGGCAAAGGGCTCGGCTTGGAAGCTAACATTGTCTCTCTTGTCAAGAGAGACGACAAATTTATTTGAAGGGGGAGAAATTCATCCTCATGGTATGACCGCTCTACCATGATAGAGGATGTGTTGTTAGCGGATGCATACGAGCATTGACTTAGCAGTTATACAAGGCGTGTGGTGGAATGATGTCGATGGTTGAAGAACTTCCGGGGAAGCCAAGTAGGTGGAAGTTGCACCATAATTTCAGCAAGGTATATCGACATGTGCCGGAAAAAGGAAAATCTTGAAAGGTGATATTTCAAGTAGTCTACTTATATGGTGGAGTAGGATAGCTCTCTAATTTGAGAACTATGATTGCCGGTGAAGACAATGATTGTAGCAGAAGCTATGTTTTATTCTATCTTGCCAAGGTGGAATTGGAGGAGTTGCTACCGTTGCAGTGAAGACATGGTGTTTTGATGTTGTCTTCAAGGTGGAATTTGTTATATTATTGAAGACAAATCAAATTAAATTGATTTAAAACCCAAAGTGCATGAAGCCCAATAGACTATTTGAATGAAATATGCCTCATTCGTGGGTGCTCTTTTGTGATTGGCTAAAAGAATTTAACTCGTCAATTTTATATGACTTTTGATTAGTAGTGGCGGTAATTGAAAAATCAATTGGGCCATGGTTTTTCACTAGGGTTATCTACGTTTTGGATGAGGCGGTGGTCTTCCTAAAGCCGTGAGTTTATAAGTGAAGTAAAATTGTGTATTTTAGCCGTGCATGAGTTTTTGACTACGGTGAGGGTTTTATGTGAGTTTGAGAGAAATATTGTAAAGAAAGTGTTTTCTTTCTTGAGGGCATTTGAGCGGTTAATACACGGTTTAGTGCATTGAATATTTCTCTATTGTAACTCGAATCATCATAGTGAAATCCACAACGGTAGCAACTAGACGTAGCCAATTTGGGTGAACCAAGATAAATTCTTGTGTCCTTTTTATTGTGTTTGTTTCTTTAATTTCTCGATTACTTCTTTTAATCTCAACGGTGAATGTGGGAAGTCGTTTTTTCCCAACAGAGGGAAATTGTGATTGTGAAGGTATTAAAGCATTAACAAATTATTATCGCTAAAGTATATCATGGCTCTCTTAATAGGACTCAATAATTCTTTCGTCCAAATTAGAGCTCAAATACTTCTTCAGCAAGGTATTTTCTCTTATCCTTCAAGAAGAACAACGAACGAACAATTACTCATACTATTGCTCAGTCTGTTCCTGAAACTGAATCCATGGCCGTCGCTGCTCAGTCTATTGGTCGATATAAATCGAAACAGAGGCGTGACAAACCCTATTTGTACATATTGTAACTTCATTGGACATACCCTTGAGCGTTGCTACAAGCTTCACGGATATCCACCGGGCTATATACCAAAGCAAAGAAGTTTCTAGAATTCTGTGCAAAAATTCAATGGCTCTGGTCTACTGATTAGTGCTCCACAAAATGCCAATCAAGTTCAAAATGCCTGTCATACTTATGTGCCTGAGTCATGTTAATCCACTTTTTGCTTATATGTTTGAGAAATAACATGTTTCTGATAAATTTGTTCAGTCTCTTAATCCTCAGCAACTTCTTGGAATGTTGCATAGCCATTTGGAGAGTGCCAAGCCTTCTACTTCTGGTGTTACTAATTGTGCTATATCTCCAGCTTCAAGTATTTCTTTTTCTTGCACTATAACTTATAGTCATGCTTGGATCATTGACTCCAGAGCTTCCAATCATATATGCTCAAAAACGCCTAAATTTACTCATTTGAAGGCCAGCCCGGAATGTTTGTCACTTTGCCCAATCTTGAGAGATTTTCTGGTTATTATATTGGGACTGTTGAATTGAGTTCTTTCCTTACTCTGAAAACATGTTCTATATATACCACATTCTAAGATTAACTCATTGTCGCGGGTTCTCTTCTCAAGGATTCCAAGTTGAATCTTATTTTTTCTGGTGATTCTTGTTTCCTTCAGGATCACCCACTTCGGAGAGGATTGGCAAGATTGAAAGGTGTTCAAGTTTATATGTTTTAATTACGACGATTGAACTCTACATGTCACTCACATGTGCCTCTATAGTTAATAAAGTGAGCCTTCAAATATGGTATGATAGATTAGGACACTTATCTCCTCGATATTTTGAATTGTCCGAAGAATAAATTGTCTATTGCGATTTTGTTTTCAATAAAAAAACCTTGTTATATCTGCGTTGGCTAAGCAAACAAGTCTCTCTTTTGTTTCCAATAATCATATGTCTGCAAAGTCTTTTGATCTAATTCATTGTGACATATGGGGACCGTATCACTTACCTACGCATAATGGTTCTCGATACTTCTTGTCTATTGTTGATGATCACACTAGATTTACAAGGAAGGAAAAGATGGGTATTTATAGGATTAGATGTTTGGTTGGAATTATGATTTATAGCATTTTTTTAAAAATAAAATATAACACGAGGGACTATGCTTCGCTATCCTTTTTCAAGATTTTTTCCAAGATTTTTGGATAAGATTGGATGAAACCACTTATTTTATCTCATATTTCATCCATTTCTCATTTATTTACTATGACATTTTTTTAACAAAAGTTTTCATTTAAATATTTTTTTAATTGATTATTTACAACAAATGCAAAAGTTTTCATATTTATTTTTTTAAGAATAACATTTTTTTCCTCTCCCCCAAAAATACAATAGACTCAATCCACACGTGCCTTTAAAAAGGTGTCATTTTTATAAATTTAAAAATATTTACTATATATAGAAATACCTATTCAAAAAGTGTGATTTTGAATAAGGGCTTTAAAAAATGTTATATTTACGATTACTTTTTAAAAAGATTATATAAATTTATAATATTGTAGAAAATTATGTTACCCAATAAAATTCCCCAGAAAAAAAAAATTTGCAGCTCCGCATGCATTGGATTCCTACAAGTTGAGCATCTTGTCGTTTTTCAGAATGAAATATATAAAAATATTTCTTCTCTTATCCAAAACTCAAAATGCATATCCTCCTAGCATTTTTTTAAAACAACACACTCATTATTAAGATATATTTTTTTTCAGACAATACCTGGGTCCAAGAATAATTACAAGCTGATAAAAAACCACCACATGTTAATTGATAAATATTTATTTTGTGTATTATGTATATTATGCTAATTATTAATTTTTTCAAAGTTTTTTTTAACACTTTTATGTTTTTAATTACGGAGTTAAATGACATGTATACTTATATACATTACGTATATCTTCCCGTTTGTCAAATGCAATTTCAAAGTAGATGGCGATGTACCAAATGTACAAAATGTACCTGAAGGTACAAAATTGAATTTATTTAGAATATGTAGTATAAAATCAAAACATAAAAATAAAGAAAATGTATTGAACGTGTGTTAAAACACCTGGAAATAATATACTAATAATATAAAGAGAAAGAAATCAAATTGGAGGATAGAGAATAAATGAGATAGAAAATGAATTTCAATCTTAGAAAGAAAAGGGAGAGAGAATAATAAAACAGAAATTTTTATGCATTGGGAAAGAAAAACATAAGAAATGTCATAATATACACAATAGAAATAATTACACCAATAACCACTTTAAAACACCATATTTCAGAATTAATGGTTGTTTATTATTAATATCAATTTTAATAAAAAAAACCACCAATTATGGTGGTGATCTGGTAGTTTCCGATTTAATAGTTTACCATCTTACCCTTTTATCTCTCATAATAACTATATCTCATTAATTACATATCATTTAATTAATAATTTTTTTTTAATCTTGAATTTCAAATCAATCTCCCTTGATTTAAGGATCCTTATTTTTGTTTAAAAAAACTCAACCTAACGTAAAAAAAAATCATTTAGACGAAGGAGAGAGCGAAAGGAGATTAAGGTTGATTTGAAGGAAGGATGTTTTCCATTGAAGGATTGGAAGGTGGAGGAGATGGTGATAATGGCAGAGAGGAGAAAGAAGATGTTGATCGGGAGAAAGAAGGAAGCTTTGAGAAGGAAGAGAGAAATGAAGTCGTCGTGAAATTCGGTGAAGACATGACGATATTTGAAGCGAGTAGATCAAACCGTCATTTGCACAAAGAAGTCTTGTAATGACGTCAGCGTTTTGAATCCAGAGAATCTTCTTACGACGACGTACATTGATGGAATTCTTCGTGTTATTCATGGTTGTTGCTACAGGTTTGTTGATCTATAATACACAGTTCATTAAATATAAACATTTTATTTATACTACGTAGCAACATGATGTTAATGGTCAGCTGCAGATTGATTTATCAATAATATACCGTTTATTAAATATAAACATGTTAAGCTATTTTTTTTTTGTAATTTTCGCAAAGACAACCATTTGTAGCTACTGCTATAAGTTTTCATGGCCGTTCCTATAGGTTGGTTTTTCAATTATACACTGTTTATCAAAATATAAACGAGTTTGATTTGGTTTTTCTATTTTTTTATGTTTTATTTTTAATTTAACCTTGTATTTGGTTTAGTTTTGTTAAACTTTTTTTTTAGGAAAATGAATACTTATTACTTTTTGTTTATTTTTGGTTTATCAATTATACAGGTTTAACATTGTTAAACTAACGGTGATTCTCTTTTAAAATTTCAGAGTTTGAAGAAGTATTAATGGCGGTTGGAGGATGATCGAATAAGAAAGAAATTCAATTTTTCTAGAAGAAAGAACTATTCAGAGCTTTAAGATTTATTTTAGTTATAGTTTTAATTGTTTTTAGATTTAAATTTTCCATTACTTTTATAAAATTTTAAGAGATTTTATAAATTTCCTTAAATCTTGCACAAATTAAGGAAAATTAAAATCAGGTGTGTGTTCCGTCTTTTCACAATGTAATTTAATTTTTCCTGGTGGTGGTTTTGTGTAGTTTTGTTATATATATAAAAGATTTTGTTTTCTTTTTAAATAAACAATATTAATTTATCTATTACTGAAACTAACCCTCGTAGTATATATAATGTCAATAATGTCAAAAAGGTATAATAAAAATATACCATAAATTTGAAAAGCAAAAAGTGGCTATGTACTTTTGTGGGGAGAAAAAAAAGGACTATGTAATGAAAAAATTGGAGAGGTGGCTATTAGTTGATATGGAATATTATTTTTTACCCCAAATAAAACCTATACCCTTCAATTTCAACACGTGAAAAACTGACAGTGGGTCCTCTCCCCCTTCGACTTTTTCAATAATATCGAATCTAATCACCTTCAAACGTGGTCCCATGTACTTCTCTAATGCAAATAAAGCAATTATTATTTTACTGTTCATTCCTTTGCTTTAATTTGAATAATCTAATGTATTTCTGTGTTTTGTCGTGTGAATAAGCCTCATCAATGGCCCGGCCGACCCTTAAAATGAATGGGCCCGAGCTGGGCCTAGCAGGCCTACTCTATAAATGGACCGGCCTGGCCTGGGCCTCGACTTAAAAGGGTAAGCCCGCCCAGCCCACGGGCTTGGACCCGTGAGATAAAATACGGGCTTGGCCGCTTTTGCGAGCTTGGCCCACCGTTCAAATTTTTATGCATTTAATTAAATTTATATTAAATTATTAGTTGTATTTTTTAAAAAATATTTTTAACTTTTTAAACTTAAACTTAACTCTAAAATGATGAAAAAAAAGTTAATTTAAATTTTTACTATTAAATTATCTATTTATATTTGTTCCTATATGTTAATTAAACTTAAATTTAACTATAAAGTGATGAAGTTAATTTATTATTTTGTTATTATATATTTTTTTTATTTATACTTTATTTTATATGGAATTAAACTTTTAAAATTAAATTTATTTATAATTCCTTTAACTTAATTTGACTATATATATATTTTTTTAATTTAACTTAAAAAGAGACAAACTAAAATGGCTAAATAATAATAATGAAGTATAATGATTTCACCAAGAAATAAGATTTACATAATTGTCTTTTCGAGAAATAATTTGCATCATTGCAATGTAAATACATCTCAACTAGGTTGACACCTACTTATATGCATAAATCATGTGCATTTTTCTCAAATATAAAATATATTTATATATATTTTAAATAATTTTTGAACGGGTCGGAACCGGGACTTAGCCGGGCCTCGGCCTGGCCTGATGGGGGCCCTATGGATAAAGCCCACGGGCGGGCTTGGGCTCAAATGCATGATCCATATCTAGCCCATTGATTTATAGGCCGGCCGGACTTGGTCGCCCACGGGCTTTATCCATATGATGAGGCCTATGTGTGAATAAAAAACAAGATGCATGGGTTTGGTTATTGGGTTAACCATGTTTCTAGCCACTTTTGTTGGGAAATATTAGTATATGACAACTACATTTTAATTTTTAAAAAATGGCCAGCTTTTCACTTTATTCAGATGTGTAGTTACAAATTGACCCTTACATTAATTTGAATAAATAGCCATCTTCATTTTATTAAAGATAGCCAGGTGATGAGTTTTCCAAAATGGCCACGTCTAAGAGGCTAAAAAAAACTAATTGTGCATGTCATACCACGCATGGCGGAGAACCATAATTAGCCTCGTTAATCGCAAACTAACACATCAAATCATGTCTAATCGCCCTTAATCTTGAGTTTTTTTTTTGAAATTCCAATTTTCAGCCAATTTCGAAACCGCCATTACCATCATATGCCTCATTTTTTAAAAATTTCAAAATTGAGATTTCGTCTTCTCTCTCTCTTCTCGTGTTCATCCTCTCTCCCACCATCTTCATCGTCTCTCGTGGCAAAATTTGATTAATCAGTGATTAATCAACGTGCACTTCGTTTCGTAGGTAAGTTAAATTTCAATTTTCAACTTTTGCATGTGGCTATTTTCACGAATCTCCGATGGCTTTTTTCAATTTTCAAACGTTTGTTTTCTTAAGAAAATGACCATAAGTGGTGATGAAGGGGGGAATACTACAATCGACGTAACAAAACGTGATCCGAGGTACTTCATGAGAATGACCATCTTTGATCCATGGTTATTTGTTTGAATAGTAACGAATTTTGTTTTGTTCTCCCTTTTTTTTGTTGGTAATAGGCTCCTAAAACGGCTAAAAAGAATGATGATGGTAGCAAACACAAAAAAAAGGGAACCAAGGGGTTGATGATCAAAACATCGGTTAGTTTATGCCCAATATGATGATTCTAACGCGCGTACTATGAATCGTGTTGCGCTTATTATACTTGGTATACATTGATTATTATGTACTGTAAGTTGTATTATACTAATTATACTTGCCACATGCTGCTTTAATATTCTAGTCATTTTAGTCAGAACATTGTATTCTAGTCATTGGGTTTAGGGTTTATACTGTGATTGGGTATAATGTACTGAGATGTGTTGTACCAATTATACTTGCCATTAGGGGCTAGCTTTAATCCTTGCCAAGGAAGATTGGTTGCAAGGCCAGAAGGTCAACATTCATTGTAAAACACAGATCCTAGAAACATTGAGGCAAAAGATGAGTGAAAAACAAAAGAAGATGTTGAATAAATCATGCGTCAGCCACTTTCTTAACCTACCAACAAAAAACTTCCCTACCCAATTGCTACAAAACCTGCTACGTAGGCGTGTATCAAACAGAAACAAGGACGTGCTCAGTTTCAACCTAGAAGTGCTATGGTCGACTTCTCAATAAAAGATTTTTCTTTGATAAACGGTTTGAATTGCGGGGAGGTTAGGTACATTAACGTATCCAAACTACCTAAAGGCAAATTGGAGATTGAATTCTTTAAGAATTTTGTAGCACCCTGGATATGCAACCGTCAAGAAGACAATAGAAGAGTACAACTTGGTGATGACATTCTTTCGGTTCACTATGCTAAACTAGCCATACTTGAGAGCATCGTTGTTGCTAGGCTGCTAGGAAATAAAATAGACACCCTACACATACGGTTGCTAGAAGACAATGAACAGTTCGAGGCATATCCATGGGGGAGGGTGGCGTATAATCATCTCGTTCAGGGGATAGAAAACTCTGTACCTAGCTTAAGATCCTCTTCGATGACAGTTACGAGGTTTGCTTATGCTCTAGTATATTGGGCATATGAAATAATACCAAAGTTTTCAACAAACGAGCGGTACGAAAGGCGAATTGGTAATGGTATTCCAAGAATTATGAACTGGGATGTTCATCACATCAGAGATGGGAATAGGCTGCAACAGGATATCTTCAATAGCAAGGTAAAGTTTAAATATATTTCGTTTCTAAACAATCTATAACCATGTATATGTCTACTAACAATCAATAGCAATATGTTTAATAGATTGTAGTGGTGCCCATAGAACCAACCGAGGATGAGTTTGCTTATGAAGCACTTGCACCCAAAATGCTAGAGGGTGATGGAATGGATGGTGATTCAAGGGAAGCTTCAAAACTGAGGAAGAGGATGATGATCATATGTATGTAAGCGATGCTCATGATGACAATACTGAGGTCTCACACTCCTCGCACCAAAACGTTAAGTCTTCACATGCTAGGAAAACCAATGCAAAAACTCACACTTTATGA
This sequence comes from Gynostemma pentaphyllum, assembly GCA_028015215.1. Taxonomy (NCBI): domain Eukaryota; kingdom Viridiplantae; phylum Streptophyta; class Magnoliopsida; order Cucurbitales; family Cucurbitaceae; genus Gynostemma; species Gynostemma pentaphyllum. Next base: position 32,402,152 of record CM051346.1, read on the forward strand.
CGTCCGAGAGATTACACTTGGAGGGTTCACATCCATACATAATAAGATGAATGATATCCTTGAGAGGTTGGACAAGCATTTGATGGCCCCAAATGTGCATCACACAACCATGGTACGTAAATTTCCAAACATTAGACATACGATTGTAACAAAATGGATTTACAATCGTTTCGTTTACGTATTGGACAGCCGCCTTCAATGCCAGACAAGTCAAACAACCCAATGCATCCTAATGACGGGGATAATGTGAGAACAAACCAACCCGTGGAACATTCGCACAGTGGGGTGAGTGTCAACCTTTATTTAATTGATTGTAAATACATGGTATTGTTTGTACAAAACTAATGCTTAATATGACACAGAGCCACAACACGAATGTACGAGAGGTGCACAATGATGACAACGTCTTTGACGGTGACACTCTAACAACTGAACAAGATAAGGACACAGACACACAAGGAGAACGCAGAGATGACGACGTCTAAGACGGTGACATTCACAAAACACCTGAAGATCCAGTCGTGGAGACGAGTAACCATGAACAGGATCAAGATGTGGTGAGACTAACAAACCAAGATGGCCATGAAAACAATCAGTTGCTTATCAGTTTCCTATTTTGGCATGATCCAATATATCTGTATGCATGACCCTTTATTATTTAGGGAAACTACTGTTATTGTTGTTCGTACATTTGGTATGCTGTGTATAAACAGTACATGTATTTGTTGGTTGTCATTGTCTAATTAACAGATAACGGGCATCCCACCGGCACTACCGAATGCAGATGATGAAGCTGAAGATGCGCCCATTAAACCATTGGTGTGTATTACTGCTTTTCTGACTATTCATTGAAAAATTAAAAACTAACTCTTCAATGAAAGATTAACCTTCACATTTTATATGACAGATACCACAAAGAGGGAGATCAACTCGAAGCCGTCTACCAGGAGTGTATGAACAGGATCCGTACACGTCTAACATAACACCTATTAAACGAATTCAAAAAATTGGACTGGTGTGGGGGCAGTCACCAAGGGGCCGAAGAAGAGAAAAGTCTGAAAGATGTAACATTCCCTTCATATTTACAGATGATGTAATAGGATTGAACATTAACATTTGGCGTGCCACAGACTAATTTGGACAACCTTTAGTATTTTATCACTTAACGGTTTTCTGTTATTGTACTTTCAACAACTAATATTTTAACAAATACAATCTATATTCCCAATTCTTGTTTATATCATGTGTGGATCGTATAAATGGTATGTGTAATATGTATTGTATAACATGTATTACACTCTGTATTCCCAAAGACTTGTTTGCATTTTAATGTTAGGAGAAATGATTTAAATACAGCATCGCGTTATAACATGTATAAAACGTATAACTGGTATGAGTATTTTGTATTGTATAACGTGTATTACTGTAGTTTAACTTACACTGACTGCATTTATTTGTTGTGGTACGTTGTAGTCAACTATTCTATTTTATACATTAAGTATATATAATACTTGTGCAAATAGTGTCTAAGAAAGATGATTGTTAAAAAATATCCCGTTATAACATGTATAAAATGTATGTCTGGTATGTGTAATATGTATTGTTAATAAACATCTCATTATAACATGTATAATATGTATGACTGGTATGTGTAATATGTATTGTATAACATGTATTACTAGCGTATAACTGATGAATTGACATAATTTTAGGGTTTAGGGGGTTCTTTGATTTGATTTATAATCATTCAAAAACCCTAAAAACGAAACCCTATCTAAAACACCAATCATAAACGTTCCAAATTCTTATAACATATATTATTGTAAGGCATACAAAAATTAAACGTGAAGGATTGACATTTTACCTTCTTCACGTCTACATGACGTTCTAAATTATCAAAATACAAAATAACTATCCATATCAGTATGAATTTAAACCCCTACATTTAAACAAAATTTTACGCCTTCTACATAAAATGTACAAACACGTTGACCATCAAGGACTTAGTAAAGTTCAATAGACAATGCGGAACAAAACCAATAGACCACATTCTATGTTGAACTTCAAAAGTGTGACTTTGCAAACTTACTTACTTCCTCTTGCGTGAAGATGAGTACGGGACTCTAGATAGTGGGTTTTGACATGTCTTCCGGTTGTCGCCAAAAGCATTACATCTTCCACACTTAGATACCCTCTTCGGCTCCCCCACAGAACGAATCCTTCTCTTCTGTGGCCTACCAGAACCACACTTCGTGTTAGGGGGTATAAGCTGTATAAAAACAATGTCATTGATAGTGCTCCAACTAGTCCTCCTACCAGTAGGAAATACAGACCCCGCATACGTCGAGTACCAAGCATCCTTTGTGTAAAAGTAGTCAACAAATGAAACCGGTGAACACTGATTCTGAGATAGGGCAGCACATGCATGATGACAAGGGATTAGCTCCAGCTACCCACGACGACATGAGAACTCGCTTCTCACAACATCAACAAAAAAATCCTTGTGCATGTCACTTACCATATACTTCGAAAGTCGGAAACTGCACTGTAGTATTGATGGTATAATATGTATAATTAGTTTACATATACATATGGTATATTACATACTAATGTATAAATTTGGTACCTTCATCCGCCTCCCTAAGTTAATACGTTTTTTGAGCCCCCGATCTGCCCATACAGATAGAACATGCTTAGCCTCCTTAGCAGCCGACCTACGTTCGTTAAACCATGATTGCAACTTCAAAAGACCTTCATTCAAGTAAGATATTAACGGAAGTCTCGATATGGGGACATGGCATTGTTGAAGCTCTCGAAATGTTGGTTGTCATAATGTTATATCGGACACCACCAAAGAAAGCACGGTCCCATCTAGCCACCCCAATACCCTCCAGGATACGTTTCCAACGTAGGATCCATCCGATACATCTCATCTTTATGGTGCTCGAAATCTTCAACCGAATAAGCGCTTGCGACACGTTTAAAAACTTCACATAATCCTTTCTTCCTAAATCTACTCTTGATATTGTTGGATAAGTGATTCATACGCATACCATAATCGAAATTTGGGAAGATTTTTTCAACGGCTTTCCGAATACTCCCATGCCTATTAGATATGATGGAATTGGAACGTCATCCCCCAATGCACTCTTCAAATGCCCAAAAAACCACTCCCATGATAAGTCGTTCTCGAGTCAACGATAGAAATGGCTAAAGAAAAAATTTGGCAATTCGCATCCATAATAACGGCAACTAGCATGGTCCCACCATACTTGTTACGTAGGAATGTACCATCTACCGATATGACAGCCGACAGTTGGGAAAACTACTAATAGACACACCAAGAGCAAGGAACACGTACTTAAATCGAAACTCGTCATCGTATTCATACCCAATGTACGTCCCTGAAATATAATAAAAGAAATTATAAAGGTATATGATATTAGTATATAGTGTATGTTATCTAGTCAAATAGAGAAAGCTTGATTCCAGACTCCCACGAAGCTCGTTAAAAATCATCTCCCTAGCCGTCTGGGCCTTGGCATAACTAATGATAGACCATGGTTTACTCAAGCATATCCATAATCTCGTGCGGTTTCATCACTTGGCCACGAACAGGGGGGTAAAACTGTTTTACGAATTCGGCAACAATGTCTGTGGACGCCTGCCTATGATTGTTCCAAACAAAATCCATTGGGCAAGAGTGGGGCCCATGGATAGTGTGAATAATAAATGCATTGGAATTCTTTAACCGGGACGCACGTAAAGACCAACCACACGCTTCACCCAAACAAGAAAAATATACTCGAGACGCATTTGACCGGATTACATTACATTGGAAATTACTTTTCAAAGCCAACACCTTCACTGACATTTTCAGGAGTTTTTTAGATGCGTATACATCTTTGACACAAACGTCAAACTTGGATCGGTAGTCACGTAAGTCAAGACTATCAATAAAATGATATTCATCAGGCACAAATGCAATGTCATTATCAAGTATAATATTGTCAACATCTAACTCATCTGACTCATCTCTCTCATAACCATTAAATTCAACATCTTCCTCGCTCAATGACTCGTACTCAAATGCAAGATCAAGCTCAGGGTTCTCCCTTCTATATCTTCAAAATAATTTACATCACCTTCATCCCCACTGGACACATCGTCCTCGTTTGGTATGTCAAAGTCAGTATCGTCATCAGCTACACAATCATTGATATCCACCTTCAAATTACTTATGTCATCCTCCCTATTTGGGATCTCTTCAGCCACTGGATGTGACAATGCTAAACTTGCAGCGGGTGTGGTTGGTACGAGTTGTATAGCATTACAAACAGTACTAACATTATTTTCTTGAGGGCCAATCTGATCCTCCATCACAGAATTTAAAGCAGGTACTCTTGGTACGACCGGTATTGAATGACAGAGAGTACTATCCTTATTATTCGCATAGCCACTCTTACCCCGGATCACATCTGACTTTTCAACGCCAACTTCAAAACTGAAAACATCAGGCTCACATGTCATATCTGCGGAGTGACCATCAGACACCTTCATTGCTGCAACATCATCCTTAGTGACATCCACATTGGTGTCACTAGACTTTGGTTCCTCAACGAATGGCCCGGTTACCTCTAGTATCGTATGTAATATTCGTATAGGTAGAACCCTGGGTATGCGTGGAACGTGATAATCGTCGCATGATCCTTTGTCTACTTCCATCTCACTCCCCTAATAGTCAACGATCACGGAACATGAAAAAAGCTTGGAACAAAGACAAGATAGCATATATTTGAAATTTACGTTGTCATCCAATGGCACCTACTTCACTACATTACAATCCGATACGAGCTCAAGAAACATACGGAAAACCTCTACATCTTGAAGAATGTCCTTCTCCGATTCCACATACTCTACAAACCCGTCATAATCACAGAAATAGTTCATCGACACAAGAGCAAAAGAGAATTTCACATACTCTTCCTCCTTGTTCCAATAGCCTCCGTATTTAATAGGAATAACACATGGTTCGGTCCCTGAAACAAATGTAAAACTTTAAAAAAATATGATATACATACTTGGATATAGGTTGAACACCAAAATTTAAGACATGAAACAGAAAGAGAAAACCCAACCTCCTCCCATTCTTCGATTGAAAAAGGTAGACACACTAAAGAGGGTGAAATAGAAACCCTAAATTCGGAGTGGCCATTCTTGCGAAAGAAAATGAAACAAAAGCAAACGTACAAATGAAAATGTTTTTCTTGGCTTGGAGTATAAAACTTCCATGAGAAGCTTCTATACACTCCTAGAAAAAAGAGAAGCACAAATGTATGGCTAGTAATCAAAAACATCCCTGACGAAAGGTGCGAACGACATCACTACACACAGACAATCATTTCATATTTGGTATAAAATGTATGGCCTCAAGATCGTGCGGGTGGCCATTTCTTTAAAAACATACATAGTGAATATACATAAGGGTATATTTGGAATGGAATTTACAAAAGTGGCTATTTTTTGAAAATATGGTAATGGTGGCTATATAATAAAACACAGGCATCAAAAGTGGCTATTGCCATGACTGCTCTTGGCTATTTCTCTTTTCTCTTTGTTATTCGTTTTTCAATACTACAATATACCTCTCCATCACACATATATGATCTAATATTAACATTCTGACTCTACGAGTTAAATATTGATGCCAATGTAAATTTACATTCTATTTTATTACGATATTGATTTTTTGTTTCATGTTTTTAAAAAATTAAGCTAGTTTATTAATATTTTTATATTTTTTTTACTCAATTTGATTGTAAACCTTTTACCAAATTTGAAGGACTAAAAATAATAGTTTTTGAAAATTTACTTTTAAGCTTTAATAATTTGATAATGATAGAAAATATCATTTTTGAATCTTCATCTTGTCCAATGCAAATATTAATATTGAGGATATATTCAATAAGATAATAAATTATTTAAATAATTAGTAATTATTACCAATCAAGAGAAGGGGGTTGTATTTTATAATGCCATTGATGCACACTTGGAAAAGTAGTGAGTTTGAGGGAGCTATCTAGAGAACGGATGCAAAGCATCTAAAGGGTAGAAAATAGCATTTTATAAAATTATAGGGGTCAAACCAGGCATGTAAAGATTCTCCCCTCATCTAATATACTAGGTTTTTGGCACGTGCGATGCATGTGCATTTTGTTTGTTTATTTCACTTTATTATTAAATTATCAATTCAACTCTCAATTTTTTTGGTTCATATACTATAGGTACCACATCTCGAGGCATCTTGAATATCAAAACCACCACTCAACCCGTGAGTAAGCTAAGGAGATGTATGCAATTAAATAAAGCTTATGTAATTATGCTTAACAAAATAACATAAATAAAGAACAAAACATTCTTAACTAACGAGCTTTACCGGCATACCTGGTACCATTGACTTGCGAGATGACTTTTGGATTGGCTCAACTACTAACTCATACTAGACACGACTTAGAGCCAACTAGCTCTGATACCAACTGTGATGACCCGACATATTTAAAAAGCCGATCGTAGTTACGCAAGCGGAAACAAGGAATTTTAAACTCAAAACAATTACTTTAATTAAAAACAAACGGAAATTTCGGCATGTAGTATTCGTAAAGTCCATGCCTCACATACAAAATAAAGTAAACCTGTTTTATTTCCAGAATCATCGGCACGTCAGCCGGTTCAGAGTTTCATAAAAACAATAATCAAAATAAAGTTCGGTGCACCGGTTTAAAAGTCTTATATAAACATAATATACATAGAACTTTGACTCAAAATCAAAAGAAAACATAAGTCAAACAAGACTCCTATAGTCCCAAAATATAAGGCTCGCGTGGCCAGGAGACCAATCCAAAAGCTCCGATTCAAGATGATCAACGAGCACCACTTGCCGCTCCACGCCTCGTCCCTGAGAGTTACCTGAAAGGTGATGTAGAGCACCTTTGAGCATGACACTCGGTGAAAACAAAAGAATATGAACAAGTGATGCGGAATGACCATGACATAATGCGAAAGTACATAACAACATGCTAAAAATTACGAATGAAGTACAAATGCTTTGGGTTTGGATGATGGCAACTAGTCATAACTCTTTGATACTACAAACATTACCAATACAAACCTGACGTCTCACTACACCCATATTACAAAACCAATCAACCTTCGAGCCATAACTCATCTCAATTTTCAAACTATCACAATTCACTAGCACCGGGCCATTCTTTTCATAGCACACCTGGAGCTTCATCACTTTTCCGCCACGGTAACCACGTGTAACGTCCAACACCCATACACCGTTACACGGGTTACAACCCCATGGCCACATAACGATCACATGATATGCATGAGTGGAATGTATGACATGAAATGGTTTAACATGATTCTTCATAACATGATTATAGAACGAGATATTGAATCAACAATTGTAATTAGATTAACTTTTCCAAAATAGGCATATAACTCAATCTTTACTCATAAAGTGTTCATGTTTCCCATATCCACATGGTTCGTATTCACAACTAGTTTTCGAGCATAATCAAAAAGTATCAAATATGCATGATCATAGTCCCAAATCCAGTATATGACTCATTCATGGACTATGAACATAATAACAAAGCAATTTAGGCATGCTTCAATGATCAACTAGTCAAAACAATAATCTTATTCTTTGGCTATTCTAGCATTAAGGTTTTAACCAATGCCCGAAATCAATATTTCTTCCTGTAACTTCACTTTTCCACCCACAACACAATTCATATTTACTCATATCCACATATTCTATTTCCGAATTAGTTCCAAGAGGAAAGGGATGCCACACCAATCACCCTTCTGATTCTTTTTGTTCTCACCTTCAACGTTAGCTCCGTTTGTAATCGATCGCCTTTAGCCTACAACAAGTTAATCCATATATGTTTAGGCTAATATAATCATTACAAATCAGCCATAACAATCACAAATAACCCCGAACCCTAGTTAGTGACACAAGTGCCAAAACTAGTTGATTCGGGATGCAATTTTCGGTCAAACAAGGAGCACTTATGAAATTTTCATTTGAGTGATGCTCTAAGGTGGTTTCCTTGTTTAAATATATCCATTTAAACACCAAATTCTCCATAATTGATAATCTTTCACTAAAAGTCAAGGAATGCCCAAAAAATAAGAAACTAGTCCAACAAAAGTGCAATTTTTTTATCAAAAATGAAAATTTACCAAAAATTCACTAAATTGATCTTCCAAAGTGTTTTTCATGTATAAAATATACATATAAACATTCAAACTTTCCAGAATTGACAACTTTTAAGATTCAACAAAGAAACACCCAAAACTAGCTAAATTAAAACTAGCATTTTTGGCCAATTTTGAGATTCTATCAAAATTCGTTTCCCTTCCTTTCCAAGTTGTTTTTCATACATCTTATAATCATATGAACACTCTTACATACCAGAATTGAGAAACTTAAAGTGATAGTCAAGAATTCCTAAAAATCAAAGAACACCAAAGCTTCAAAACCTCCATTAATGGAGTTTTGTAAAAGCTTGAACCCACTCTTGTCTTTTACCTTTTAAAGAAGCTTAAGAGGTGAAACTTAAAGTTCATAACATCAATTACATCACCAATTCCAGAATTTAACAAATCAAAAAGAACCTTCACTAAACATCCTTGATGAAACTTCAATCAAATTCAAAGAAAACTAACCAAAAATGAAAATCTAGGTTAGTCAATACCTTGAGTTTTTGCTCAAATCTTCTCCCAAAACTTGTTTGGATCTTTCTAAGATGATGATTCTTACATGAATCACACAAGAACCCTTCAAATTGATCCAAGATCCAAGATCCAAGTGAGTAAAATTGGTTGAAGGAAAAAAAAACAAAATGAGAGAGATTAGGGGGGGGGTCTACGGCTTTGGAGAAGAAAAGGGAAGCATTTAGCACCAAGCCCTTCCACATCCTAAATTTATTTCATACCCCTCCTCTTCTTTCTTTTGCTAACTAGTCCTCACTCAAAAATTAACCATGGCTATTTTACCCTTCAAATAAACTTCCACCCATAGTTGAACTAACCATGGTTAAATACTAATTAACCAACAATACTTATATTAATCAAATAAAACAAGTCAAAATAATTAAGGAAAATTCTCAACTATCCTACAAAAGTTCTCGGGTCCTTACATAAAATTTATAAATTTCTAACTAATTTCCAGCAGACAACTGGCTATAAATTCACTCCCAAAATAGCTCCTATACATAAGAAATACACCACAATTGATTCAGAGATCAAATATTGAATAACTAACCACCCAAGCTTAATTTTACCGACTTAGTGGACAATAATCTTTCAACTATGTCATTCATGATCGGCAAGGTTAAGATAATTTAATAAAACACAAAACATGCTTAATCTTCCAAAAAAAGTCACGCAAACACATAAAATCAGTTTTACCGTAAACCGATATCAATAGGCAAAATATGTATTCTTTTAATTCCAAATTTTTGCATGCTTTTTGTCCCAATTCAATAAACCATAAATTCAGCCCAAAATCTCTTTAGCTTGCATCTAAACACCCATTTACATGCTAAAAAACAGAGATTAATTCTAATAAAGAAAAAGAAAAACAAACATGAAAGAATTTAGTTCTTAACATAATTCTACTAACCTTTTAACTAGCCTTTTTCCACACTTTTCAACTTTCTTCCCAAGTACTTTAAGAACCTTGAATCCAATCTTGAATGGAAACCCTTTCAATTCTTCCCAAAACTTCACCAATGACTTCACCACCACAACCACACCTATCACGATGAAGAGAGGACGGAAAAAAATCGATCAAAAGTCGAAGAAACTATAACAAAACCGAATGGTTTTTGGGTTAAAACTCATTAAACATTAACTATATCGCTATAAAACCAATGCCAATGGTAAGCTAACGGAAAAATGATCAGAATGGACTACTTACTTGCACAAATCGGAGTTCGGATGAAGAAGTTATTATGAAAATACTCCGTACAACTTGATTTGGGCGAAAATTGGAGAAAACCTATTTTGGAGAGGCTGATTTTCGGCTAAAGGAAGGAATAAGAGGCTATTTTAGGGTTTAATCCCGATTTACATTATTTACTAAAATGCAGCTATGCAAAAACGGTCATTACTCATTCATCGGGACTCAGAACGATGAGCCGTCAGTTGCGTTAGAATCGTAATAATGAGATGATCAACATCATCTAAAAATATTAAATTAAAATTGTGGTTTTAATTTTGAGGTTCGGGAAATTATCAAAATGTTCTTACGAGAAAATAAGATAACGAGATATTTCACATCTAAGTTATCAATCCAACCTCATTAATATCATTTGAGAAAATAATATTAATTTCATTTTTTTAGTCTTATTTGGTACGAGTCGTTAGAGACTAACCACCTTAAAAGACTTTTCGTCCCTGAAAAGTTTCACGGCTTAGAAAAATAGGTGATGATAAAGACTTCTCATATCATCTTCACGTTCTTATGTTGCTTCTTCGTGTTTTTGGAATCTCCACAACACTTTAACCAAATCAAGAGTTTTGTTTCTCAAACTCCTATGTTCTTTTGCCAAAATCTCTTTAGGTTGTTCTTCATTATACCTCTAATCACATTGATGGACTGGTTAGTTATCTATAACAACTCAGGTCCCAATAGCTTTCTTTCTCTAACCTCATCCCAATAAATAGGTGATATGCGCCTTTTGTTTTATAGAATGCCTTAAATGAGGTCATCTTAATAGTTGCTTGATAACTATTATTATAGCCGAATTATACCAAATATAACTTAACACCTCGCTTTCCACCAAACTCTAAAACACAAGCTTGAAACATGTTTTCTAAAATCTTATTCACCCTCTCGGTTTGACTATCCGTCCGAGGATGAAAAGAGTTCTTGAAAAGTAACTTAGTACCCATGGCATTATGTAAACTCTTCCCGAACTTTGACATAAATCTATTGCCTGATCTGACACAATAGTCACTGGCACTTCGTGAAACCTTACTATCTCCATGAGACACATTTGAGCCCAAGTCTCAATAGGATAACTCGACTTCCCTGGAAGGAAACACTATGGTTGGGTCAACCATCCATAATCTCCTAATTCACATTATTACCCCTCAAAGTCCTATGTAATTAAAAAAAATAAAGTCCATCAATATCTCTTTCCATTTCCACGCAAGAACATTCAAAGGCATCCAATATCCAGGAGGAACTCAAAGTTTTGACTCGTGACAATTCAAACAATTGTCCACGAATTCAAACACAACCTTCTTTTTCATGCCAAGCCACCAATAATGCTATCTTCAAGTCCCGATACATTTTATTACAACCTGGATGCACTAAAAAATATAGAACTATATGCCTCTTCTAACAACTCTCTCCTCAAAGTAACTTTCTTAAGCACACACAATCGTCCACGATACACTAAGACATTATTTGTGGAGAAGTTGTAATAGCAAGATAACTCTCACTTAGCATTTGAAAAATAACCTACTAGACTATTATCCGCCCCTGTGCATCAATGATCTATTGTCTTTAAGTATGTCCCACCATTGATAAAGATAAACTAGTAGTCATCTCAAAATTCATTGATGACATCTCACCTCGTTCCATTTCCAATTGTAGTCTACACGACTAAGCCCTAATAGTAGAAGAATGAACATCGCCACCATATTAGTTTTATCCCGGATGGTACAAGATGTCATGATCATAAACTTTCAAAAGCTCAAACCATCTATGATGTCTCTTATTCAATTCATTCTAAAAGAAGAAATATTTGAGACTTGTGATCCGTAAAAATTAAAATATTTTCTCCATAAGTAGTATTTTTAAATCTTTCAAGCGTGAACCACCATTGCCAATTCTATATCATGCGTTGGATATTTCTTTTCATGCTACATTAATTGTATCAAAGCATAGATGAACACATTTCCATGTTGCATTAACACAACCTAATCTTTTCTTTGACACATCACTTTACATAGTCAAACCCCTAGAATCATCTTGTGTAACAAGAACTTGTGCATGATACAAGCCTTTTCTTGAGTTCCTCAAAAATCTTTTCACAATCTGCTTCCCAATTATACTTCTTTCCTTTTATAGGAAGCTTGGTCATTGGCAAGGCTATTCTTGCAAGGTCTTGCACAAATCTACGATAATAGCCTATCAAACCCAAGAAATTTCGAATCTTACAACAATAGTTGGTCGGGGCCAACTACTTACCGCTTCTATCTTGGAGAGATCAACTAAAATACCTTCATTTGACACCACGTGTCCCAAAAATGCAACTTGCTTTAGCTAAAACTCACACTTGCTAAACTTGACATAAAGTTTCTAATTCCTCAATGTAGTTAACACAATTCTTAGATACTCATAACACAACTCTTAGTCTTCTTACACACTTAGATATCATTTATGAACACTATCATAAACATATCTAGGTACTCCTAAAACACAGTATGCATCAAATCTATAAACATTGTTTGTACATTTATCACCCACATCACCACAAATTTGAAATGAGCACAACGAGTCCTAAAACTTGTTTTGGGTATATCTCTTTCTCTTGTTCTCAAATGGTGGAATCATCTCAAACTATGACCTCCTAAGCTAGTCAAACATGTGTTCTATCTAGTGCCATCAAGATTCTCTACAACTTCAACTCGGGTGTAGCCACTTGATACTCGAGAAACCTTGAGATTCAATCGAACTCAATCGCCGATCTATCATTTTGGCTCAGGGCCTGAAATTCACATTCCTTCCCACTCTAAATTCTCTTCGATTAGTACTTCTCGTAAAACAATTCCTTCAACTATTACCAAGTCATCACATCATGTCACATTCAAGGATCTAACTGTGGACTCCCACCAACAATACATCCTCCACTAAAAGAGTAAGTATTACAATGCACTTTCAAATTATCTAAGAAACTCACAAATCCAAATCCTCTCTACACTTGGGATATCCTCTTCTCACCTAATCAAATCCACAGAATTTCCATCAAACTCACCCGTGCGTATTTCTTATACTCTCTAAGAAATCGGGTATCTTCAATAAAACCTCTAGTTTTTTTTACCAAGTGCTCTCTACATATCGTCGTACTTAGTTTGAGGAGTATATACCCTCTGAGCAGCAAATGGTACTTGAGTAGCTACCAGGATATGGCGGTACTACAAATTCTCAAACTTTACATTAATCTCCTTAGTCATAGTGTCATAGGATTTGATCCTATTTGATGACTTTGCATCTCTCTCATAAACGGGGTTAAATTCCATGGCCTCAACCGCGTCTCCTACGTGGACCTTGGTCTCAATCTCGTCCTCTACCTGCCAGGAATAACAATTTGAGGCATACTAAAAACGATACAAAAAGTACATAAGATTTAACAAGCATTACATGAAGTTACATCTTATTTTAACAACTTAAATCAACTTAGTAACTCTCATTAATAGCATAAAATAAAGAAAATGAAACCTGGCGTCGATGAGTTCGTGGAGTGGCGGTTGGTTTGGATTTACGGTTTCAGAACCATAAGGGCTCTAATACCAACTGTAACAGCCCGAAATTTCCCAAAACATGGAAATCATATAATAACAGCGGAAGCATAAATCAAAATTAGTTTCAGTTCATTTTCATTCAAAAATCAATAAAAATTGTTCAAACATTGATTGCGACCTTATTTCGAAAACTAAAATCATCACAAATTCTTGTTTCAAAACAAACAAACTAGCCAATCCAAGTAAAATAAAAGATGGTAAAGCATCAACATCGTTTAATTAAATCTCATCCCAAAATAACTAAAGACGAAAAGAATGAAAAGTCACCTGCGTGTAAATCCATGCCAAACCATCCACTCGCCTCGAACGTCATCAACCGCCAACCTTCTTCTTTCTTTACCTAAAAAAAATATTGTAGCATCATGAGGCTACGCCCAATGAGTAGAAAAATGTTAAAAATAAAATAACGTCATGAGAGATTTTTCTAAGACTTTAAGTTCATAAGTGTCTCAAAATATCTCTTAATCCACAAATTAAAAGAGTAAACACTCAAAAAGCTTTTAAACACTGTTTTCTCAATTTAAAACTTTTCGATTAGAATTTTCCAATAATACCTCTAATCTCCTTTTTGTCCGCAAACAAAGAGAGACTACGCTCAATAAGGAATTTAAACACTCTTTTTCACAATTTAAATCCTTATGAGAAATATTCTTTTCCATTGTACGGATGGAATGAACATGCCCCGTTAAGTGCTATAGAGTTGTGCACAAGTAAATAATCCCCCTTAACGACAATATTCCTCATTAAGCATGGCCGTGCCTAATACGAACCTACTACTATATTACCCGAGGTATTTAAGTAATACGATCCTAAACATCACTTCATGATGCTCAACAAAGTCTAAGCTCAACTTTCACAAAAACGCTCATTTCAGGCCAATTTCCCTAAAGTTAAATTCTGGAAAATTCACCTTTAAACCACCACTCTACAATATCCCAAAATCACCCAAAATACCACTTTGGAATCACTTTCGACAACTCCCCACAATTTTCAAGTCTAGAAACGAAACTAGTCTAAACTAGTGCAGTTTCGCTCCTTTTTCGGACATTCTAAAATTTATAAATTTCTAACTAATTTCCAGCAGCATAACGGCTATAAATTCACTCCCAAAATATCTCATATACATAAGAAATACACCACAATCGATTCGAGATCAAATATTGAATAACTAACCACCTAAGCTTAATTTTACCGACTTAGTGGGCACTAATCTTTCAACTATGTCATTCATGATCAAAAGGATAACATACTTTAATAACACACAAAACATGCTTAATCTTCCAAAAAAAAAGTCCCGCAAACACATAAAATCAGTTTTACCGTAAACCGATATCGATAGGCAAAATATGTATTCTTTTAATTCCAAATTTTTGCATGCTTTTAGTCCTAATTCAATAAACCATACATTCAGCCCAAAATCTCTTTAGCATGCATCTAAACACCCATTTACATGCTAAAAATCAGAGATTAATTCTAATAAAGAAAAAGAAAAACAAACATGAAAAAATTTAGTTCTTAACATAATTCTACTCACCTTTTAACTTAGCCTTTTTCCACACTTTTCAACTTTCTTCCCAAGTACTTTAAGAACCTTGAATCCAATCTTGAATGGAAACCCTTTCAATTCTTCCCAAAACTTCACCAATGACTTCACCACCACAACCTCACCTATCACGATGAAGAGATGACGAAAAAAAATCGATCAAAAGTCGAAGAAACTATAACAAAACCGAATGTTTTTGGGTTATGAATCTTTAAACAGTAACTATATCACTATAAAACCAATGCCAATGGAAAGCTAATGGAAAAACAATCAGAATGGACTACTTACTCGCACAAATCGGAGTTCGGATGAAGAAGTTATTATGAAAATACTCCGTAGAACTTGATTTGGGCAAAAATTGGAGAAAACCTATTTTGGAGTGGCTGATTTTCGGCTAAAGGAAGGAAGAAGAGGCTATTTTAGGGTTCAAACCTGATTTACATTATTTACTAAAATGCCACTATGCAAAAACGGTCATAACTCATTCATCGGGACTCAGAACGACGAGCCTTCAGTTGCGTTAGAATCGTAATAATGAGACGATCAACATCATCTAAAAATATTAAATTAAACTTGTGGTTTTAATTTTGAGGTTTGGGAAATTACCAAAATATCCTTACGAGAAAATGAGATAACGAGGTATTTCACATCCAAGTTATCAATCCAACCTCATTAATAGCATTTGAGAAAATAATATTAATTTCATTTTTTTTAGTCTTACTTGATAACGGGTTGTTACATTTATCTTCCTATTCATTTGAAATTTTTTTCAAGATTTTTGGATAAGGTTTTTGGATAAGATGGATTGAACCACTTATTTTATCTCATATTTCATCCATTTCTTCTGTGATTATTATTTATTTTCTATACAGTGAAAAGCTCCTAAATTATATATAATGTCATTCACGTCGTCCAATCCCCCGCTCAAACGTTTGTTTTTTTAAAGAACAGAAGCAACTGAGAAGAAAATAAAGATGAGATTTAAATTACAACTTTTAGATGCAATCATTTGTAAAAATAAAAAATAAATAATAACCAAAGAAGTTCAGACAATTGAAAATTAGTTTTAAAAAAATCAGTAACTGTGACAAAAATCAATATAAATTATAATATAAAAAATAAAAATAAAATAAAATCTTAAATGGGGTGTTTGGTATACAGGTTAGGGTGGGGTGGGGCGGGCCAAAAGCCTATCCCAGTGTTTGTTAGGTGGAATTTGTAACCCCTGGTTTTAGATATTAAATCCATCCATTTCAAATAGTAGCATTTGTGAGTTTTCTAACCCCTTATAAAATAATTAAAAAACACAAAACTAAAACTAAAACACACCTACCAAACGCAGGTTAAATAAACATAGTTTTATAAAAATCATACCCCTACATATCCAAACAAAAACTATCTAAACTCAGGTTTCACGACTCCACGCTACCAAAACCCACCCAAACTTACTCCTTCTATCAAACACCCCCAAAAAATTTTGCCGGCACGTGAAAAGAATGAGTCGACCCCTCAAATAATATGTCCTCGTACAGAAAAGCCACTCATTCAAATAGACTGTACAATGCATGATTGTACTATATGATAAGAGACGTGGCCCCAATACTACCCTATCAAATTTACGTTGTATAGAAACGATTGCCAGATATGGGACCATTCTCTTTATTCATAAAATAATCGACGTGAATTTATAATATTTCAATTTGCAATTTAAAACAATTCTCAGGGCAAACTTATAATTTCTTTGTACTCGAATGCATGAATCAACCTTTCCTTTTGAGAATTAAAACTTTATGGTATATTATAAATTAAATCAATAATTTAATTTTGAATTTTTTTTTTCTAAATCGTAATAATTTCTTCACTTGACGTCAATAATTTAAAAAATATAATATTTCATAAATAAATAAAACTAATGACATAAATAAAACCATGTATCTAAAATATATCATTTGAGTCAATTTCTTAATAATAAATATAAGTATAGTGATTGTGGGATGTGTTATAATTATAAAGTGTGGCAATGATGAAGTTGTTGGAAACAACGGGTTCTTTCACGATCTCTAATTAAAACATGATATGGAGTTTAAGTTTACTTAATTTTACTTTTATTTCTATCTAAAAGATTTCATATCAACAATGTTGAGATATATGATTAAATTTATCATTATCCATTAGCTTAAAATTTTTCTGGCCCAGGTGGTTATTTAACATATTTAATACAAGAGTAACCCCAGTGATGACATTTACTAAAACTCTACATGATTTGGACAATGTGAGTGGGAGTGTTGAGATATAGGAAAATCTCATTGGGTAGCGATTTTGATGTAATATTTATAAATATAGAACTCTAAAAACGATTTGTAAATATAGTACTTTTTACTTATGTTAATCAGTGATTAATAATGATTAATGTGTGTATGAGTGATAAACTTAGTATAGAAACATATAATTCAATGTTAATCAACACTTTTGAAAGATTTTTAAAGGTTTTCAAACAACCTTCAATAAAATGTGATATATATTTCATAAGCTTTAAATAAATTGTTAATACGCCCATTTTTTTTTTTTTTTAGTGAAAATCACATTCTTTAAACATGAATGTTGGTGAAGAGACTAAAATTCCCCTGTTAACTTTTTTTTAAATGATTTCTTCTTATTGAATGATAAATAACATAAACAAGTACATGTTAAATTTTATAACACAAAGTTCTATTTTAAAATTAATATATTTATTTAAAAAAAAAAAACCATACAAGATTTATTTGGACTGAGCTTGAGCTAGCTCGTTGGATAAGCAAACAAAACAAACATACAAACTTAGAGAAAGAGTAAGTAAGAAGCACAAACACAAACAAACAAACATTCAATACATAATCATTCAACCAAAACGTTTAAAGCTGGCCAAGTGGTGGGTGTAAAGCTGCCCAAGTAGGCACCAAAACGTGGGTGTATATAAAAAACGGCCTGGTAGTACGATATGGTTGAACCTCCTCCATTAGTAGTTCCTAACACAAGGATATACTCAGAACCATCAAACGTACTATATGCACTATACACTTTCGTGAACTTCAAATTAGTCCCTTTCCTCCTGTTGTACTCATCCACACCATATGCTCCCATTTCTTTTATGTAGCCTTTTGTTACATCCTCTTTTCCACTTAATGAATTTCCCAAATTTTCCTTCACTTTTAATTCTGATAAAGTTTTTCTTGCCTCACCCTTCATTAACACAGGAAGGAGGAGGAGGAGGAGAGAACCAACTAGGGAAAGGGAAACTGATATTTTCTTCATCTTTTTTAAAACAAATTTATATTGAGATATCTACAAGGAAGGAAGGAAGGTGGGTATTTATAGGAATACATGTGTGATTGGAATTATGATTTTTAGCATTTAAAAACGAGTGACTATGCTTCGCTATCCTTTTGAAGATTTTTTTTCAAGATTTTTGAATAAGATTGGATGGAACCACTTATTTTATCTCATATTTCATCCATTTCTTATTTATTTACTATGACATTTTTGTAACAAAAATTTTTATTTAAATATATTTTTTTAATTGATATTTACACACATGCCTTTAAGAAAGTGTCATTTTTGAAAATTTAAAAATATTTACTGTATATAAAAATAACTATTCAAAAAGATAATAATGAAAAAAAAAACAAGACAATAAATTATTGACTACAATTAAATTATTATTTGAGTTATTTTTAAAAGTTTTCATATTTTAGTAATTAGTATGCAGAAATAGAAATAATTTCTAATTTTTAATCGTTCTAACCAAACATATACATCCAACCAAGTGTTTTATTATTTAAATTAGTTAATATTTTCTGAAAATTAGTCAGTCTATTTTTAACATTGATAATATTTTAAAATATAAATATTAAAATAGAATACAAATAAAAATCAACTTCTACCCTCTCAATTTCAACATGTGAAAAATTGAGAGTTGGTCCCTACGCCCGGACTTTTTGCTTTCAAACATGCATGGTCCCAGTTTTCTTTATTCATAAATTCTAAAAATTCATATACAATTTTTTCATATTGTAATTCTAAACATCTCAAAGGGCAAACTTATAATTCATACGCAAAACGTTCCCAATGATATTTTTTAGGCTAAACATTAGTTCTTTTCTTGCTTAATCAACAAACTCCTGCGCAATGAACGATTGAGGGTCCGGTTTGGTTTAACTTCTCCTAAAATATATTTTGAGTTAAACATTTTAAAAGAAATACTAATAAAGAGTTTTATCTAAAAACACTGTTGTTTTTTCTTGTGGATTAACAAATGAAAGAGACAATAAAGAGAGGAATCAAGAAAGCCTTTTATTCAACAACTACGCTGCAGCAATGCTAGCAGCCTTCAAATACAAGAACAAAGAGAAAAAGGAATTGAACTAACTTTAAAAACAAAGAACAAAAGCTTATATATACAAGTCACTCTAACTAGGGATGAGCAAAAACCTAGAACCGGACCCGGACGCATCAGATCGAGCCGAACCGACGGTTCATCCCGGGTTTCTTCTCTATTCCCGTTCTCTTGGTTTACTATTATGAATAAGCGAATTTTTTCGGTTTTTTCTGGTTTAATGATTTATATAACCGGTATAAAACGGAACCGAACCATAATTTAATTATAACATATTTTTATTATTTTTATGATATTAAAAACCCATTCACCTCATATCTTCATCTCTGTTCTCTCGTTTCACCCATTTTCTCTCAAAAAACTAAACCTATTTCCCGAAAACCTCACATATTCTCTCTCAAATCTCACCTTTTTTTTTTAGTTACACTACGCTTATCCGCCTAAGATCTTCTTTTCTCCATCAACGCCTTCTTCATCTCCATTCTCTATCAACTATTTCTTCACATCTATTCTTCTTTTCTTCGTTAAATTAATGATTCATGGTTTAAAAACTCGGATCCGAGTTTAAAAACTCTAGATCCGGGTTTAAAAACTCTAAATATGGGTTTAAAAACTCTAGATCCGAGTTTTGAAAAAGTCATATCCGAGTTTTTATAAGCCGATACTTCGAGATCTATGTTTAATAACTTCGGATCCGAGTTTTAAAACTCAATATCTGGATTATAAAATTTTTAAAACCCACATTTTTGGAACTTCTATTATTTCATTGCTTTTATATTTTTGACAAGAAAAGAATGAACAAAACAAAACTAATATATGTTATAAAACACAACTTTTATTTTGTAATAATTTTGTTGGAACTGAAGAACTTATGTTGATAGGATAAGGCTTAAAAACGAAAACTGAACCGACAAACCGAGATAAACCAAACCGAATAGTTTCTTGATAATATGTGAACCATTCGATTCTCTCATGGTGAAAACCAAGCACCTCGATTCGGTCTAAGGTTTTGGTCAAAACCTGACCGAACCGAACAGAGCCCAACCCTAACTCTACCCACTCATGAAATCTGCTAAGCATAAACTAACAGAATTGACAGTTAGGCAATGAGAGTTAGTAGCTAACAACTTAGTTAACCGAATTCATGAATACGGCTTCAGCAGCTAAATGAAGACTTGATATCACCTAGTTTGTGAGTCATACAACCATCAAAACACCCTCTTGACTCTAAAACTCTTACTCACAGCTACAGCACCATCAGTTTTAGACATTTTAACTATACCCCAACTTCAATTTATCACACAAGTAACCAAATTTAGCTTGAGGAAACACTTTGGTTAATAAATCTGCAGGATTCTCAGTAGAAGCTACCTTCTCTAACACCACTTCACCACTTTGAGCTACTTCCCTCACATAGTGAAATCTTATGTCAATGTGTTTAGTTCTATTATGAAATGAAGGATTTTTAGACAAAGCTAATGCACTTTGGCTATCACAATAGAGTCTTACCTTACACACCTTACCAAGCACTTCAACAACTATCCCTTTCAGCCAAACTGCTTATTTCATTGACTCACACAAAGCCATATACTCAAATTCCATTGAAGACAAAGCAACCACTGATTGCAAGGTAGATTTCCACTAATTGTATTCCCAAAAACCTTGAATACAAATCCAGTCAATGACCTCCTCCTATCTTGATCAACTGCATAATTTGAGTCCACATACCCCTCAATTACTTATGAAATACTAGGATTGACAGTGAATAACAACCCTTTATCTCTCTTTCTTTTAGATACTTGATGCCCCATTTTGAAGCTTCCCAATGCAACGTCTTAGGGTTACTCATGAATTTGGATATTATACTCAAAGCATGAGCTAGATCAGGCCTAGTGCTCACCATAGCATACATCAAACTTCCAACTAAGCTAGAATAAAGAACACCCTTCATAACAAGCGCCTTCCTCTTCGATTGATTCTGGACCTTGCTTGGATGATAGTTTAAAATGAGCCGCTAAAGGAACATTTACACTTTTAGCATTCTCCATTTCAAACCTATCAATGATCTTGTCATAATAACCCTCCGATGCAGGAACAAAACACCAGAATTTGTCCTTTTGATAACCATACCAAGAATCTTACTAGCGACCCCCTAGATCTTTCATTTCAAATTCGAGCTAAGTGCATCTTAACCTTGTTAATCTCATTCATATCACATTATGCTAAGAGCATATCATTCACATATAGCAAGAGTAGAACAAACACTCCATCCGCTATATGCTTCAAATAAACACAATGATCCAGACTACTTTTAACAAATAGATTCTTAGTAATGAACACATTAAATCTTTTGTTCCATTGCCTAGGCGACTGCTTTAAACCATACAAGGACTTATGAAGCTTACATAACAGATGTTTCTCACTGTCTTTGATGAAGCCAGGAGGTTGATTCATCACGATCTCTTCATCAAGCTCTCCATGCAAGAATACAATAGTCACATCCATTTGTTCCAATTCCAAATTGAACTGAACCGTAATTGTCAAAAGAATTCGAATAGAAGTATGCCTTACAACAGGTGAAAACACCTCATTGTAATCAATTCCTTGTACTTATGTAAACCCCTTTGCTACCAGCCTTGAGTTGTATCTTGGAGCATAGTCCCTTTCAAACTAGGCTTGACTTTGTAAATCCATTTGCAATCTACAACTCTCTTTCCTTGTGGCCTAGGAACAAAACTCCATGTATTGTTCTAGTATAGGGAGTTTAATTCCTGCTGTATAGATTCAAGCCACAACTCTTTCTCTTTTGAAGCAACAACTTTAATAAAACTGTTTAGCTCAGGTCCTGTACTAGTTTCTGCACAATTCAAAGCATAGGCAACAAAATTCTCATCATCAAACCTGTTAGGAGCTTTAATAACCCTTCTTTTTCTATCCCTTGTCAATTGATAGTCTTGAGCTATTTCACCAACAGTATCTGTTGGTTGATCAGAATCTGTAGCACCAGAGGGACCTTCTTGTGAACTGCCACTACCTTTTATTTCTGTTTGACTTCCTGTTTGAAATGTTTGATCTTGATCAGTCTCACCACTGTCAACACCTTCTAGCACTATTTCATAGGACATTCTACCAGTAGGCTTGTCCTTACTATCACCCTTAGCCTATTGCCATGGTATGATGGATTCATTAAAAGTGACATCCCTATTAACAAAACATCTGTCTTCACCTGGTTCAAAAGACCACAACTTGTAGCCTTTTACTCCTTGAGGGTATCCAATGAAGACACACCTCTTGGTTCTTGGTCCCAGCTTGTCATCTTTAGTATGAGCATATACTGCACTCCCAAATATCCTAAGAATAGATAAATTAGGAGGAGCCCCAGACCAAACCTCTTGAAGTGTCTTTCCATTCAAAGTAGCAGAGGGACTTCTGTTTATCACATAGGCAGCAGTCTTGACAGATTTACCCCAGAAGTTCTTAGGAAGTCTAGCATTTGCAAGCATACATGGTGGGCGTCGAATCCACCAAAAATAAAAGTCTCTACTTCCGGTTGATGGGTTTGTAGTAGTGGAATGTAGGGTCGAATCCACAGAGATTAGTGAATTAAAATTTGGGGGGTTTTTGAGTTTGTTGAGAAATTAAGAAAGAAAACAATAAAAGTTAAAAGAGATTCAATGAGAGAAAGTTCCAACCAAAGGTGTAATCATCGTTTGATTTATATTATTTGATCATTGATTTTCTAATGAAATCCTAACTCATTCTCTAAATTGGTTATGATTATTAAGAACGTCTTATTAATCTATCCTTCCTTAGTTTGTCTGTAATTAAGATACGATCATTAATTACTTCCCTAATCAATGACAACCCTAGAGTATGATAATAGAATTTAATCAATGACAGCAATAAGATGAGAAGGACGACCAATTATGTGACGACCCGTCATTTTTAAATAAATTAAAATCAGAGAAAACAGCGGAAGTCTTTTATTTTAAAAAAAAATGGCGTGATTATGTTTGAAAATAGGCTAGCCAAAAACCTGTTTACATCTTAAATTCAAACATCTAAAATCACAAGGAACATTAAGTTCCATCCAGGAGTTTAAAAATGATCATAATCATAAAAAGACAACCATAAGCTCTTATGAGCTAAATACAAAGTTCAAATCATCGAAATAACATAAATTTCACAAATCAACCATGTACATGGATTTTTACATAACTCAAAGTCCATCTCGTAAATCATCATCTTCTCGATCAAGCGCACCGCCTCCTCTTCCACGATCCCAAACATTACCTGAAATGTTTGTAATATCATGAGCTAACAACTTAAGCCCAGTGAGAATAATAAGAATGAAAAGTAAGAATAGACCTCAAACTCGTATTCGATTTGAGTCCATGAACATACTTACTCTTTGCTATCATTAATTCAAAGAGTTTATGAATAAGTGTTCCACTTTACTTACCAATTCTCCAATAATATTGTGGAACTACATTCCAAATATTTTTGATATGGTTTCGTAAATGCATATAGCATTTATATCTCATCTTCCATACATACCTTATACTAAACATAAGGTTTACTTTATATTCTTATTTTCCCAAAGGATGATATTAATTAGCACACTTAGTCTAATTGTTCATCCTTTAACTTTTTCTAACACAATTAACTCCTAAAGTCATTCAAACTCTAGGTAATTCTATTCCATACTTTCCAAGGGATGACATTACTACACTTGTAGTCAATCCTCATCCATTAACTTATTATATCATAAAGTAATGAAAGTAAATGACTTTGCATAAAAAAAAATATAACATCTCGACTTTCTTTCTCGTCTATCATATGCATAAAAGTAATGAGTACATCCCGTAGGTTACGCATTCGCCATTTATGCATGAAATGAAGGTAATGTGGATTTTTACAAACTATCCACCCTTATCCTTATGTATGAAGGTAATGTGGGAATCCACTCATCCACCATTCAACCTTATGCATGATGAAGGTAATGTGGGTATCCACTCATCCACCATTCAACCTTATGCATGAAGGTAACGTGGGTATCCACTCATCCACCGTTCCTTTCATTCTTTTCTTTTCTCTTTTCAATGATGCGAGATGTTATAATATAATAAATAATGGTGCAAAATGTTATGCATATGCTTGCATATGCTTGCACAAATAAATAAAGTAAAGTACGATTATTAAATAACCGAAACAAGCATAAAGTAAAGCGGCATAAAGTAAAGAACATAAAGTAAAGGGCATAAAGTAACATAGATAGAATCCCGGATGAACGATTTATCGATCGAACTCCGCTAACAATAATAAAAGTAAAGGTCAAAACATAACGATTAACCTAAACTTTCAAGGATTCTAAACTTCCAAGTGAACCATTCTAAACTCCGAAACTAATCTAACTTAGAATCTTCTAAAATTCGAGGTTTTCAACGAGAAATCCTAAGTTTCTCGCCTAAAGGATTAACTTCAAATCCTAAGGCACTATCTCACATCTTCTAACCTTAGGTTGGATTCTAGTCTTAGTTCCGATTCTACAAATCAACGTACTTATTTGTTTTCTATAGTTACTTTAAATTCTAATCATTCTCACCTTAGCCAAATAATTCCAAATCTCCAATTTCCACGAGACAACCACCGAGCAATTGCACCTACAATTCACCGATTGTACAACATATTACAAATCATAACTAATATGCGAACAAATGTGCAATTTCGGGTGAATAGTGATTTCGGATGAATAGTGTCTCGGGTGAATAGTGTTTCGGGTGAATAGTGTTTTTCGAAAATTCGGGCTCAAAATCGTCATTTTTCATGATAGAAATTCATGATTTCAACTTCAAATCTCATTTATAATCAAAAACGAACAAAACCACCTAAAAAGTTTTGAAAACTTACTTTTTAGGACTTCCCTAAGGGAACGAGAACGGCAAAAGGTTAGGTTGGAAAGAAAGCCCACGTCCCGAGCAATCCAACGAATCGACCTCATTGAAAACGGTCGAGAAATGAAGAAAGGCCAAAGAAATCTTCTTCTCATCCATGGAAGATGAGCTCCACGGCTTGGAGGAGAGAAAATGGATGAATATCCTTGGTCAAAGGTGGTCAAGGTGTTTTAAAGAAGATGAAGCAAATAGTAGATAGATATTTAGGACTTTTGGAATTTACGATTTTGCCCTTTTTTTTACTTTTAGCTTATGAATCGAAACCCGATGCTCTTAAATAAATCTAAAGGTGATTAATAATTATTAATTGGCCTATTAATAATTATTAAAGTCACCAGGCGAAAAATAAACATTAAAACGATAAAAATGAATTTCGGGCAAAATTAAGTACTAATATCGAAATTACAAAATAATAATTAAATTAAATACTTAAATTGCAATAAATAAATAAATAAACAATATTAAATAAATAAATAAATAATAAATAAAATAAAATAATTTTTTTTTTTTACTCCAAAATAACGGGACGTTACGATCTACCCTCTCCTTAAAAGACTTTTCGTCCTCGAAAAGTGCGTTCACCGAGTGAATAAAGCGAGGGTACTTTGACTGTATCTCATCCACACGTTCCCACGTTGATTCCTTTGACACTTGGTTCTTTCAAAGAACCTTAACCAAGTGAATTCCTTTTTATTTCTCATCACTTTTGTTGGAATGCTCTTTTCTTAGTGGGTGTCTTCTCATAAGACATATTAGCATTCAAAACTACCAGTTCATAATCCATCACGTGGAACGGATTCACCATGTATTCCCGAAGCATCAAAACATGGAAAACATTACAAACGGTCGATAACGAAAGTGGTAAGGCTAAACAATAAGCTACCACTTCTACTCGATCGAGTATCTCGATAGGCCAAAAATTCTAGGGCTCAACTGACCCTTATTCCGAACCTCCATAACACCCTTCGTTGGTGTCACTTGAAGTATACGAGATCCATTACTACAACTTGAACGGACTACACCGAATCCTATTATCAACTTTGGTTAACCTTTAACCTTTCTTTAAACAAATGATAGACTCGCTAGTCATTTGTTACAACTCGAGTACCACGACTCTTTCTTCCAATCTCATCCAAATGAGCGGAGAACAACAATTTCTACCACAAAGTGTCCGAACAATGCCGAACTCGAGACAAGCGAGTGTCTTGATTTGATGAAATCTTCACCGGACACCATACAATCTAAAAAATCTTTCTTAGGTACCACTGTACCCTAGTCTTAACCGGATAGATAATCCTTCCAAGAGTAAAGTGTACGGTTTTTGTTGTCAAACAAGATACCATCGTCCAAATGGTATCATAACTTCTTGCCATCCTTGGCAAACCTTGATAAAACTTATGGAAATCTTTTTCCATTTCCATTTAAGTACTCTCAAAGGTTAAGATAACTCGGTGGATATTTAGGGCCTTGACTTACTAACAAATCAAGCACCTACTCACATACTTTACAATCTCATGTTTCATTCCAGGTTACCAATAAAATTGTCTCGGTTCTCGTACCTCTTTGTATTGCCTGGATGAACATAAAAGATAAAACTATGACCTTCCTCCAACAGTTCTTTTCAAAAGTCGATCTTGAAGGCACACATAGCTTCTTACGATACGTCAGAGTACTATCTGTAGAGAAGGTAAAATGGTTAGAAATATCTGACTCAACCTCTCTAAAACCGGCCTGTAAAAGAGTCTCTCCTCTCTGTACATCAATCACCTCTGCCTCAAAGTAGGTCCCGCTGTTAAACTAGCCACACTCACAGTGATCTCGGCAGTCAAAAGTGTTATCTCAGCGCGTTCCATATCCCACCTCAAACTCAAGGGTATTGCGACAACGCCGATGAATGAGAAGACTTTCTCTGAGTGCGTCATCCATTACATTGGCCTTCCCGAATGATACCTGAATATAACAGTCATAAACCTTAAAGAGCTCTAACCATCTCCGTTGTCTCATAATCAATTCCTTCGAGTGAAGAAATATTTGAGACTTTTATAGGCGATAAATATCGAATCTTCTCATTATACACATAATGCCTCCATATTTTCAATGCATGAACAATAGTCGCAACCCTAAATCATGAGTCGGATATTTCTTCTCATGCTCTTTCAACTGACGGAAAGCATAGACTATAACTTTCCCGTGTTGCATCAACACACATCCCAAATCTCTATAGGAAACATCCAGTATACACGTCAAACCACCTGGTTACGTCAGGCGACACTAGAACAAGTGCTATTACAAGCCTCCTCTTGAGCTCCTCAAAGCTCCTTTCACAATCCTCAAACCATACAAAATAACCTCTCTTACGGGTCAAGCGTGTCAAGGCTAAAGCAAATTTGGAGAAGTCTTGCACAAACCCTCTATAATAGTCGAAAGTCTCGAAAACTGCGAATATCGCCCACACTCATTGGTCTAGGCCGGTTACCAACCGCCTCAATCTCGGATGGATCAACCGATACTCCTCTACTTGATACTACATGGCCTAAGATGCCATTTCTTTTAGCCAAAACTCACACTTTGAGAAGTTGGCATACAATCTCCGATCTCGTAGTACCGTCAAAACTTCCCGAAGGTGCATAGCATGCAACTCCTCTGTCTTGGAATAAACCAAGATATCATCAATGATTACAATCACGAAGGACACAATGAACCTTCTAAACACCGTGTGCATAAGGTCCATAAAAGCTGCAGGCGCGTTGGTCAAGCCAAAGGACATAACTACAAACTCATAATGTCCATAACGCGTCCTGAATGAAGTCTTGGGAATATCCTCATCCCGAATCCTCAACTGATGATAGCCAGATCTCAAATCTATCTTCGAAAGGATAGTGGCTCGTCTCGATTGATCAAACAATTCCTCCATCCTTGGCAAAGGTTACTTGTTTTCACCGTAACACAGCTCAACTCTTTATAATCAATACACAATTGCATAGAGCCATCTTTCTTTTTCACAAACAACACCGAGGCTCCCCAACTGATCATATAGATCATCAATCCAATGCAATTGATACTTGTTTTACATTGTAACTTGATTCAACCCTCGATCATCAATACACAGTTTCACTGAACTGTCTTTCTTTTTACAAACAACGAGGTGCTCCTTACGAGGATGCACTAGGGTGAATAAACCCTGAGTTTAAGAGTTCTTATAACTCACTCTTAAGTTCTTTTAACTCAGCTAGTCTTCGGTACAGAAGTATCGACAACACTAGCTAAATCAACTCAAGCTATATCTCTTAGAAGCATTCTAGCTTCTAACATACATAAAAGTGGGTGTTACTCGTCTACTAGACCCACGAAAGCATAAGCTAGTCCCACATGGACTCATACAATCAATAGCTCTCTCAATACAATCAATGGTATGATTGGATAATAGCCAATCCATACCCAATATCACATCAATATCAGACATATGCATAACAATCACAATAAAATGTGAGCATCAACTCATAATGCAAATATCACAAGTGCCATATGCACTATCATCATAATAAGCTTCCTCTCTAGGAAAGCACATATCTCGAAACTCAACGAGTCTTGGCTCAATAGCTCCCAACTCATCATAACAAGATAAAATAAAAGAGTGGCTAGCTACAACATTAAACAAAATAAAAGCCAAACGGCCTGAAAATAACAAAGTATAAATCACTACCATACTGGTAGCTTTTCCTGATAATCCAGACTTTACTACTATGTTGTGATGGTTGTATCTTATACGCCCTATAAAAGTGGCGTGATTCTAAGTTTGATCACAACATAGCATCTTAATGGAAGTGTGCATCTCCCTGATGGAAACTGACACAACTATTGAAGTAAGGATGAATCTGTCCTTGTAACTTTGGCTATCCATGTTGAGCTCCACCTCGAACTTGTTGTTGTTGATACTGCTGCTGCTGCTATTGCTGCTACTATTGTTGCTGCTGTATCCCTTGACTGGCATCTTCATCCTTTGTTTTCTTCTTCTGAGAGGTAGCCTGTCCTGTAGTAGTTAATTTTCTCTTCTTTTCAGAAGATGTAAAATCCAAGATAAGGACGACTCCTAAGTCTCCTTATTCAAATCTTGAATGAACTCGACTTCAGAGATCATTTCCTTTCTTGCAAAGCAAAACTGGTGTTTGTCAAACACCTTAGTCCATTTCATTCTATCCTTCCAACAAAGGATTCACTTTAGAGTCTATCTTGCAAAGACTCTGTAGGTTCAAACTATGACCTACAACTTTCTCAAATTCTCCATCCAATCAGATGGTCAAACACAATGTGAATTGAAATTCACCAAACCATCTCATTGCCTTATAGAAGTTACCGATACCACGGTCCATCAACTTCCTTCTATACTTCAATCGAATACCAACACTCCACCTTAGTGTTAGTCAATCTTGAAAATTTTCCAAATATGGATCTCGATAACTCGACCTCGAGTATAATCCAATTCAAATTAGCACATTATACCATGATAGTGACCAAACTAGGCCATTAACCAATTATCACAATCTTTAATGGTCCTCGTTGAGACTTATCACGTAAAGTCCTTATTTCCTCTTTTAAGTGGCAACACACTTTCCTTTCTGTACAACTGTACTACCAGGATTTACCATTTATCATAATCCAACTTTCTCAACTCAAACAAGGAACTTGTCCATTGAGTTAAATCTAGGTTCTTGGACAAGAGCCAAACCGATTCCTTACAAATTCTCACCTCAAACAGGTGTTTCATCTCTTAATCTGGGCTCCAGGACAAACATGTTCCCTTGTACACCCAAAAAGTCAACACACATCTACTAAGACCACTACTTAGCAATTGTGTGACAATAACACTTTAATCAACCTTAAAGTGATCTCTCGGAGTATCTCATCTCCTTTACTTTGACATCATGTCAATACTCTTAACGAGGTGTATAACCTCCAAATCTGCACGGGATCATTCACTTTCTCAACACCTTTACCCAAATCTCAAAATGGGTCAAATAAACATAACCACATAGTGGTTGTACAAGGATGTGAAATATCACAAACAACATTAACTTTTAACAATATTCTCATAACTCTTCCAATATCAAAGAAATAAAGTATAAGAATAAGAGTTATAGGCATACCTGGTGCCGCTGATCTCAGATGATGACTTGAGAGTGGACTTAAAACAAAACATGAAAACAAACATGCATCGCATGTAGTCTACAGAACCCTAAGGCTCTGATACCAACTGTGACGACCCGTCATTTTTAAATAAATTAAAATCAGAGAAAACAGCGGAAGTCTTTTATTTTAAAAAAAAAATGGCGTGATTATGTTTGAAAATAGGCTAGCCAAAAACCTGTTTACATCTTAAATTCAAACATCTAAAATCACAAGGAACATTAAGTTCCATCCAGGAGTTTAAAAATGATCATAATCATAAAAAGACAACCATAAGCTCTTATGAGCTAAATACAAAGTTCAAATCATCGAAATAACATAAATTTCACAAATCAACCATGTACATGGATTTTTACATAACTCAAAGTCCATCTCGTAAATCATCATCTTCTCGATCAAGCGCGCACCAGCTCCTCTTCCACGATCCCAAACATTACCTGAAATGTTTGTAATATCATGAGCTAACAACTTAAGCCCAGTGAGAATAATAAGAATGAAAAGTAAGAATAGACCTCAAACTCGTATTCGATTTGAGTCCATGAACATACTTACTCTTTGCTATCATTAATTCAAAGAGTTTATGAATAAGTGTTCCACTTTACTTACCAATTCTCCAATAATATTGTGGAACTACATTCCAAATATTTTTGATATGGTTTCGTAAATGCATATAGCATTTATATCTCATCTTCCATACATACCTTATACTAAACATAAGGTTTACTTTATATTCTTATTTTCCCAAAGGATGATATTAATTAGCACACTTAGTCTAATTGTTCATCCTTTAACTTTTTCTAACACAATTAACTCCTAAAGTCATTCAAACTCTAGGTAATTCTATTCCATACTTTCCAAGGGATGACATTACTACACTTGTAGTCAATCCTCATCCATTAACTTATTATATCATAAAGTAATGAAAGTAAATGACTTTGCATAAAAAAAATATAACATCTCGACTTTCTTTCTCGTCTATCATATGCATAAAAGTAATGAGTACATCCCGTAGGTTACGCATTCGCCATTTATGCATGAAATGAAGGTAATGTGGATTTTTACAAACTATCCACCCTTATCCTTATGTATGAAGGTAATGTGGGAATCCACTCATCCACCATTCAACCTTATGCATGATGAAGGTAATGTGGGTATCCACTCATCCACCATTCAACCTTATGCATGAAGGTAACGTGGGTATCCACTCATCCACCGTTCCTTTCATTCTTTTCTTTTCTCTTTTCAATGATGCGAGATGTTATAATATAATAAATAATGGTGCAAAATGTTATGCATATGCTTGCATATGCTTGCACAAATAAATAAAGTAAAGTACGATTATTAAATAACCAAAACAAGCATAAAGTAAAGCGGCATAAAGTAAAGAACATAAAGTAAAGGGCATAAAGTAACATAGATAGAATCCCGGATGAACGATTTATCGATCGAACTCCGCTAACAATAATAAAAGTAAAGGTCAAAACATAACGATTAACCTAAACTTTCAAGGATTCTAAACTTCCAAGTGAACCATTCTAAACTCCGAAACTAATCTAACTTAGAATCTTCTAAAATTCGAGGTTTTCAACGAGAAATCCTAAGTTTCTCGCCTAAAGGATTAACTTCAAATCCTAAGGCACTATCTCACATCTTCTAACCTTAGGTTGGATTCTAGTCTTAGTTCCGATTCTACAAATCAACGTACTTATTTGTTTTCTATAGTTACTTTAAATTCTAATCATTCTCACCTTAGCCAAATAATTCCAAATCTCCAATTTCCACGAGACAACCACCGAGCAATTGCACCTACAATTCACCGATTGTACAACATATTACAAATCATAACTAATATGCGAACAAATGTGCAATTTCGGGTGAATAGTGATTTCGGATGAATAGTGTCTCGGGTGAATAGTGTTTCGGGTGAATAGTGTTTTTCGAAAATTCGGGCTCAAAATCGTCATTTTTCATGATAGAAATTCATGATTTCAACTTCAAATCTCATTTATAATCAAAAACGAACAAAACCACCTAAAAAGTTTTGAAAACTTACTTTTTAGGACTTCCCTAAGGGAACGAAAAGCGGCAAAAGGTTAGGTTGGAAAGAAAGCCCACGTCCCGAGCAATCCAACGCAATCGACCTCATTGAAAACGGTCGAGAAATGAAGAAAGGCCAAAGAAATCTTCTTCTCATCCATGGAAGATGAGCTCCACGGCTTGGAGGAGAGAAAATGGATGAATATCCTTGGTCAAAGGTGGTCAAGGTGTTTTAAAGAAGATGAAGCAAATAGTAGATAGATATTTAGGACTTTTGGAATTTACGATTTTGCCCTTTTTTTTTACTTTTAGCTTATGAATCGAAACCCGATGCTCTTAAATAAATCTAAAGGTGATTAATAATTATTAATTGGCCTATTAATAATTATTAAAGTCACCGAAGCGAAAAATAAACATTAAAACGATAAAAATGAATTTCGGGCAAAATTAAGTACTAATATCGAAATTACAAAATAATAATTAAATTAAATACTTAAATTGCAATAAATAAATAAATAAATAATAAATAAAATAAAATAATTTTTTTTTTTTACTCCAAAATAACGGGACGTTACAAATTATAGCCAACAAATGCGAAACGTTCGATCTATTTAGACTAGATTCTATATTTTCATAGCATGAGATGAAAAGACTTATTAATCATTCATACTAATTGTCACATGGATTAGAATGCATAAACAATTACGGATTTAAACACTCTAATTGACGATCTATCAAATTGAAGAATGATCAAAGGGCCCTATTTGAACAATCAAACAATATGATATTGAATGCATAAAATAGAAAATAGAGAAATAGAGAAGAATTAGAAAGAAAGATGAAGAACAAATCTCACAAATATAAAAATCAAACTTTGATTAACCTTGGTTGGAAATTAGGAGTTTAGCTAGACATGGAGTTCATCATTCTCCAAGAAAAACTAAGGAAAAATGTTCTTCACTATTAGAAAAGAAGTCTCCCTTTTATATCCTTGAAAACTATGGTTTAAAACAAAAGATAAAAAATCTATCCTAAAAAATTCGAACTGGCGCCGCAGCACTAATTTTTTGGTGCTGGGGCGCTGAGCAAAAAGACTAAAATCTGGAAATTTCACGCTTTCGGTGCTATGGCGCTAGAAAATCAGCGCTGGGACGCCGAACTCTCTGGAATTTTGGCTTGGAATCAGACTTTTTCTTGTGGCTGTGGCCACTAAAAGTTGTTGACATGGCGCCGAAAGTGTCAAGAAAGCTCCAAAATGCAATTTTTTAGTCCTTTTTCATCATCTCTTCTCCAACCTAGCACATAAACACAAATCAAAGATAACTATCTAGTTTTTAGGCTATTTAATCATCAAAGTATGAACAAAAATCTCAAGTTTATGTGCTAAAATAACGACTTATTAAATTCCCCCACACTTAATCCATGCTTGTCCTCAAGCATAAAATAGAGCAACTTGATAAAATTTAATTGCTCACCATTCCTTTCAACTTTAACCTTCAATCATCAACAACCAGAATTATCAAGTTTGAGAGAATTAAATTGAAGCACAAATAAAAGACAAGTAGTCATAGCATAAGTTCCTATCAAACATGCACATGAGTAATTATTCTAATGATCTTTTAAAATCAAAGTGCTACAAGATTCGAAACCTCACTTGGATTCACTCAATTCACTCAAGTGTTTAAGGGATCATTCATGAAGCTCTCAAGTCAAAACATAGAAGATCTTACCATAGGCTTGCTAAATTATCACATCAAGGCCACCAATGCATGAATTGAATGCTAGAATTAAAGAATCTTTTGGGTTGTAATGGGGCTTAGGTTAAGGGGTGGATGGAAGGAAATTTGAGCTATAATCAAATGAAGAATTAGATGAACATTGTTCCTATGCTTCAAATTAACTTCCTATCATACAATGAATTCACACCTTTACTACCAATGTCTTCTTTACATAACACCCATTTTTTTTCACAACTCCTTTCTTTCTTTTTCAATTTATTTCAAAACTACTCATAATTCTCATCAACATATTTTTTTCCCCAACAACTTTAGTTGTTTTCTTTTCTTTCCTTTTTTTTTGGAAGATGAGAAAATAAGAAAGAAGAGAATCAAGCAAAGACCTATTTTTCAAATCTTTCATTGAACTTGAAGAGAAGATGCATAAAATGAAGCAAAGTTCAAATAATTCTTCAACAATTGGGTTCAAAAGGAAATTAACAAATAGAAGGATATTGGGCTATTCATATTGTGGTTAATTTCCAAGAAATAGGTCTAGGCTCAAATTTGGCTTTCTAATGATATATGTCAAGGTTGGCCTTTTAAGAAAGCTAAAAATGGCATCACCTAATTTGCCCTTTCTAAACTCTAAGCATTCAAAACAACACACAGGCCTCAACATGCATAACAAAGCAAATTCTAGTTTAATCAACTATGTTTGACAATCACACAAGAAATGAATAGAACAAAAATATTATGAAGATATGCTCTTTTGGCCCAAAAACTCACAAAGGTTAGATTGTCACAAATCCCATAACACATTTTATTCAAAAGTCATCCAAATCAACTACTCAAGACAAGCCAACAAGAATTTAACTACTCATGCTAATCCCTATTTTGCCTCAAAATAATTCAATAAAACAAAACAATCTCAATCATCCAAGAATGAAAATTAAAATTATCAAGAGCAAGCAAGCAAATTGAATTTTATTCCGTTTTCTCTACCCTCAACACTTAAAGCATGCATTGTCCTCAATGAACAATTAACAAAAATAAAAGAGGGTGAGAAAACGTCCCTGAAAAATCATTCATTGGTAGTTGAATTGTTACGACTTGGTAGTGTGAGATTTCCGCGAAAAAATCATCCTTGACCGCATAGCCTTTATTAAACCCTGTTATTTTAAAAAAAGACAAACAAAGAAAAGAAATCAAATAAAACAAAAAAAATGAAAATGAAAACAAAAACAAAAAACATAAAAATTTGGGTTGCCTCCCAAAAAGCGCCTTTTATTTAACGTTTTTGGCTAGACCGGGTTGCTTTTTCATTAATGCACATCCCAAATCGACTTGACATATTTTCGAATTATGGCTCGCAATTCTCCAATTTTGGGTTTCTTTGTTGAAGCAACCTGCATGTCATCTTTATCAAACAATTCTAGAATATCATTAGTCAAAGGATCGACAAAATCAATCATGGCAAAAATTGAAGAATTAGCATCAAAATGTTTCATGGAGTCATGTATATTGAATTTTATAACTTCACCATCGAACTCCATAGTAATTATACCAGCATGTACATCAAAGGTATATAAGAATGGTCTTCCTAATAGAACTAAAGATGAGGTAAAAACATCATCCCCCATATCTAGAACATAGAAATCTGCAGGAAATACCAAACCATTAACTTGTACTAGCACATCCTCTAAAATTCCTTCAGGATAAGCATTGGATCTATCGGCAAGTTGGAGGATTACACTGTTTCTCTTAAATGGCCAACATTTAAAAATTTAAACACAGAAAGGGGCATGACATTGATTGAAGCTCCTAAATCTAGCATGGCTTTATCAATTCTTAAGTCTCCTAACTTACATGGAATTGAAAACATACCTGGATCTCCCCCTTTAGGAGGCATTTTCCTTTGAATAATTGCTGAGATGTTTCCCCCACACTTATATTCTCATTACCCTTCAATTTCCTCTTGTTTGTGCATAGATCCTTAAGGAATTTTGCATATCGAGGTATTTGCTTTATTGCATCTATCAATGGAATATTTACCTCAACCTTTCGAAAGGTTTTCAACATCTCTTTTTCTTCTTGATTTCTTTGAGTTAACCAAATGAGATGGAAAAGGAGGAGGAGTCAACAATACCTTGGTTTTTGCTCATTCGGGAACCTCCAATTGAACTTTTGGAGATGAGATAGCTTCCTTTTCGGTTTCTTCTCTTGGAATATCAAAAGTCTCTTTCATCCTAGGTTCTTCCAAAACTTTTCCACTCCTCAATGATATAGCGCTAACATTTTCCTTCGGATTGACGATGGTTTGAGATGGCAATTTACCTTGTGATTCCATCTTGCTCAAGGAAAGTGCTAGTTGACTTATTTGGTTCTCCAAGTTTTTGATACTTGACTTCGTTTCCATGATACTTGACCTCGTTTCGTGTTGAAATTGTTGTGTGTTAATAGCAAGGGATTGAATAATTTCTTCAAGAGACATACCTGGTTTTGATGAAGATGGTTGTTGGAAATTAGCGGGTCTAGGTGGAGGTTGTTGGAAGGGATCTCGTTGCCCATAGCTCAAATTAGGATGATCCTTCCATCCTGGGTTGTAAGTGTTAGAAAAAGGATCATGTCGGTTCCCTTGCTGGCCACCTTGATATCTTCCATGATATCCTCCCACGATATTAGCAGTCTCTTGTGATTCATCTTGAAGAGTGGGACACATATCGGTTGGGTGAGGTGTCGTGCATATTCCACATGTTTTGACTGGTTGAAGATTCTTCAAAGCTAGCTGTTCAACAAGAGAAGTTAAGTTAGCTATTTGATTTTCAAGGGATGAAACATTTACCTCGTTCACATTTCAAGAAGTGGATTCTTGAAGAGCTTCACTTTGTTGTGAGGCTGCTGCCATTGTGGTAATTAGTCTCCTAGCTTCAGAAGGAGTTTTGTTCACTATAGCACCACCACTTGTGGCATCCATTAATCTTCTCTCAATAGAAGTCAACCCCTCATAAAAATAATGAATCAAAAGTTGCTCAGAAAATCCATGTTGAGGGCAACTGGCACATAACTTCTTGAATCTCCTCCAATACATATGGAGAGTTTCCATATTCCTCTGTTGAACCCCAGATATTTCCCTTCGTAACTTCGAAGCACGAGATGAGGAGAAATACTCTTCCAAAAATAATGTGGCCATCTCTTCCCATGTCGATACAGAATTTGGGGGCAAATCAAACAACCAATCCTTGGCTTTTTCTGTGAGTGAGAAAGGAAAAGCTCTCAACTTTATTTGATCCTCTGTTACGCCATGTGGCTTCATACTCAAACAAACAAGATGAAATGCTTTAAGGTGTTTGTTTGGATCTTCAGTACTGTCTTGCCCATTGAAACTTAGAAGGAGATGAATGAGTCCTGATTTAAGCTCGAAATTCACATTCATATTCGGATATTGAATGCACAATGGTTCTTGAGTTGTATTCATTACAGTCAACTCCTTAAGAGTTCTTTCAGCGTCTTCCATTGGTTCTCTTACTTCTTCAAATTCGTTAGTAGGATCTAACAAATTGACTTGAATTTCCTCTTACTTCGATGAAGATGAGGAAGCGGAAGAAAATTGACATTGTTTTCGCTCTCTAGTTGCTTTCCTCAACTGCTTAGCTGTCTTCTCTATCTCAGGATCGTATTCTAAATTACCTGTACGAGAAGAACGGGACATTAAACTGATAAAAACAAAATTAAATGACACCAATCCTCGGCAACAGTGCCAAAATTTGGTGGACGTCGAATCCACCAAAAATAAAAGTCTCTACTTTCAGGTTTATGGATTTGTAGTAGTGGAAAGTAGGGTCGAATCCACTAAGATTGGTGAATTAAAATTGGGGTTTTTTGAGTTTGTTGAGAAATTGAGAAAGAAAACAATAAAAGTTAAGAAGTGATTCAATGGGAGAAAGTTCCAACCAAAGGTGTAATCATCGTTTGATTTATATTATTTGATCATTTATTTTCTAATGAAATCCTAACTCATTCTCTAAATTGGTTATGATTATTAAGAACGTCTTATCAATCTATCCTTTCTTAGTTTGTCGGTAATTAAGATACGATCATTAATTACTTCCCTAATCAATGACAACCCTAGAGTACGACAATAGAATTTAATCAATGACAACAATAAGATGAGAAGGACGACCAATTCAAGCCAACAAATGCGAAATGTTCGATCAATTTAGACTAGATCCTATATTTTCATAGCATGAGATGAAAAGACTTATTAATCATTCATACTAATTTTCACATGGATTAGAATGCATAAACAATTACGGATTTAAACACTCTAATTGACGATCTATCAAATTGAAGAATGATCAAAAGGCCCTATTTGAACAATCAAACAATGTGATATTGAATGCATAAAATAGAAAATATAGAAATAGAGAAGAATTAGAAAGAAAGATGAAGAACAAATCTCACAAATATAAAAATCAAACTTTGATTAACCTTGGTTGGAAATTCGGAGTTTAGCTAGACATGGAGTTCATCATTCTCCAAGAAAAACTAAGGAAAAACGTTCTTGACCTATTAGAAAAGAAGTCTCCCTTTTATATCCTTGAAAACTAGGGTTTAAAACAAAAGATAAAAAAATCTATCCTAAAAAATCCGAACTGGCGCCGCGGCACTGATTTTTTGGCGCTGGGGCGCTGAGCAAAAAGACTAAAATCTGGAAATTTCACGCTTTCGGTGCTATGGCGCTAGAAAATCAGTGCTGGGGCGCCGAACTCTCTGGAATTTTGGCTTGGAATCAGACTTTTCCTTGTGGCTGCGGCCACTAAAAGTTGTTGCCATGGCACCGAAGTGTCAAGAAAGCTCCAAAATACAATTTTTTAGTCTTTTTTCATCATCTCTTCTCCAACCTAGCACATAAACACAAATCAATGATAATTACCTAGTTTTTAAGCTATTTAATCATCAAAGTATGAAAAATGAACCCAAGTTTATGTGCAAAAATAATAACTCATCAAAAATTGATGTTTAGTAAGAACTGTTGGAACCGGAACTCAAATAACAACAATTGCGGTGAACATGGTCAATGTATATCGATATTGTCACTGTTTACATAATCAAAATAGATTAGTAATAACAAGAAATTAATTAAAACAAAATACCGAATGATAACATTACAAAACGTAAAACTTCAAAGCACGGTCTAGCCGTTGTCCTGAAGTCGATATTGCCCCGCTCGGATTGTTTGCAGTTTAA
This sequence comes from Gynostemma pentaphyllum, assembly GCA_028015215.1. Lineage (NCBI taxonomy): Eukaryota > Viridiplantae > Streptophyta > Magnoliopsida > Cucurbitales > Cucurbitaceae > Gynostemma > Gynostemma pentaphyllum. The sequence continues at coordinate 32,441,821 of CM051346.1, forward strand.
TGGCAACTCGGCTCGACAGGATTCGATGAAGCATTTCGTGAGAACAACAATCAGATACTCACGAACCTGGCAGAACCCCTCAAGAATAGCTCTCCAAAGCATTAACGGAAAAGACTCGAGAAAGGAAGAACCACGAGAAAAAAGAGATACAATCAATATTTTACAATTGATTTTTGTACATCTCAATAGAACAAAATGGGTTCTTATTTATAGGAACCAAATTTGTAACTCATGAAATTGAATTAAATTCACAATTTAATTCCATTATTAAATTTCAATAAATGACTATAAATATTGAATAATAACGTCTCAAATTAAATATGATAAATAAATTTATTTCTATTTTAGAATTAACCCAATTTGACTTTGTCAAATGACTTTCAAATTGAAAGTATTATAATAGTATTTTTGTCTATTATATATATATATATATGTAAAATCAAAACTAAATGTGATTTTAGTTTTTGACTTAACACCAACTTACTTTCTAACATTATTTTATATATATCACATTATATATAAAATTTCCAACAAAAAGTCGTATATTAATTATAAAGTTTTTTTTATTCAATAACACTATAAGAAATTTGGCTTTAGGTGACGGTTGAATTTTTTATGGGTGACGGTTGGGTAAAAACACGGAAGAATAGTGAGACTATTTTAGAAACGCCGTCACCTAATTTTAGAAAAAAATATGGGGGGAAATAGGCAGTCTAAATTTTTTCTAAACTCCCTCTCGTTTTCGCCCTATTCTCCTGCCCTCCATCTCTCATCCTCAATATCTCCCTTCGATCCTCAATTCGTCCACCACAAATCCTTAAAATCCACGACTGATTATCCTAATCTATGAGAAAAATCGTCGTCGCAGGATCCTCTTTCAGAAATCCCTTTGAGAAAAACTCTCCCTCGAAAGCTCTATCTTAAATCCCTCGCTTATGAAGAAATTGCTGAGACAAAATCCCAAAATCCCTCAAAATCTCTCGGACGAAATCTCTCGCACTTGCTTTCGAAACCCCTTGAAATCGCTCAGGCGAAGAGATCCCTAGGACGAAATCCTCTCAGGCAAATCCCTCAAACAAAATCGAAGAAATCTACTCGAAAATCGCTTTTAGAAATCCACTCCAGACGATATCGCTCTCAAACTCTCGAAAATTGCTCGCACTCGTTTTCAAATTCTCGGCCTTAAACTAGATTTCACTTTAAAAAATAGCTCGCACTTGCTTTTAGACTCACAAAATCGCTAGTCACAAACTCTCAGGCGATATCCCTTTCAAAATCGCTCGCTTTGAACCTCTCAGCACAAAATCCCTCTCTGAAGAAATCGCTTTTGATCTCAGACGTTGATTCATAGGAAATTAGGGCTGAGATGAAATTTAAATCCACATTTCAGACGTTCTTCACTGTCCATAATGACTTGGTAAGTATGCCCTTCATTACTTTCAGTTATCATGTTTTCTTTAAGATTTCAAAAATCAAATATTGGTTTAATAATTGTACTTCATGTTGATTACGTCTTACTTTCTCATGCTTTAACAAAATGGAGGGTGACTGATGTTGCTATCAAGCGAATTAATGATAGGTGTTTTACTGGGAAGCCTTCTAAGCAGGATCGCATGGTTTGTAATTTTTAGTAGAGTTTGCCTTTTCTTTAATTTTGTTGTTAATGTTAAGTCCAGTATTAATAATCCATGTGGTTCAAATAAAGGATTTCTGGAATGAAGCAATCAAGCTTGCCTATCTGCACCATCCAAACAGGTTACTTTTTATGGTGTTTTGCTTAATTGTTACTGGTTTTTTACAATATATTGGCCTTTTTTTGTAATTTGGGAATGTTTTGACACACTTTTGTCATATTGGGACCCTTTTTACAAATTTGATTTTCTGAAAACTTGTAGGAATCATACCATATGCAAATCTATACCATTATGATCTTACATTGGCACTTCAAGACAAATATGGAGGATTACTTGGCAAGAAAACGTGTAAGTTCAATCTATTTATTGATGGTTCACGTTTTTTTTAATTCTTAATTGATTGCTTAAGTTTTGTTATTGATCAAATCAATCATTTGTATATAGTAATGATTATGCAAATTAAGCGGAATTTTTCTTTGAGAATTTTTCTTTAGCCATAACTTGTCATTTATTTATTATATTATGCATAGATCTCTCATTACGTACTCTACTTCATGGAAAAAAAAATATGTTTATGTAGTTTGATATATATAGGTTTCTATTACTTAGGGCCCGTTTGAGATAGCAATTTAATTCGAACTTTGATGGAAGTAAATTTCTTGAGATTAATTTTTTTTTTTTTTTTTTTTATTGTTTCTGACCTCATTGATCGATGTCATTCTTTGGTTGTATCAATCCTGCATGGACTTGAAGTTGACCTATGTTTATTGATCATTTTTTTTTGTAGTTGACCTATGTTTATTGTTCTCCTTGGATATTCAGTATCATTTATGCTAGCATCATTTCTATAAATCACGTGGGTTACATTTTTTAACTAATATCCATTTACAGGGAGTTAAATGTAGTATCTACGGTGTCAATTGCTAAGAGTGGATTATAAACATGGATGTACTATTTAATGTTTTTTTTTTCTTTTCTAAGTTCCATATTAATATTACCCTTCTGTTTATCCTTCTTCAAGAGCTTTTTAAAATTACTGTTAATTGCTTATAGAAGACTTGAAAGTTGTCTTTACTCTTGTTCAAATGAATGACATTGAAAAACATTTGCGAGGCATATAATACTCATGGACTATATTGTGTTCCTTTTTTACCCTTGTTGTCGCAAATATCCATATCATAAGTCATCTGATACTATATGTCTTTGAATATGTTTTGATTGCCCACATTGACGAGTATGAACCCATAGTTTATACACCACCTGTAGGTCTTGTTTGCCAAAATTATAGTGGTTTGTTTAGAAGGCCAATGGGAATGTATTTTGGTGCAAAAGATCGTGGAGAAATGATGTCTATGGTTTATATTTGGCATGTTGATCAGGTTTTCTTCATGTATATTGGCTGATTACAATTGCAAAATCATTTTAAAGTATCATTTTACATTTATATAAATATCCTTGAAGTCCCATACATTTTAATACAACATTGAGATTATACTTGTTTGCTTAGTTAAACTCTTTATCTTAATTAGTATAGCAAAATAAACTAATTTTATTTTCTTAGATTTGAGATTGCAAGAACATCGTTTGGATGGTGAGGATTATCTGGCTATTATAGATGAATTCATGGAAGTAGTGTTTACTCGCTGGCCACATGTTAATGTTCAAGTAACTACACTGGACATTTGATCAAATGAATGTAATTTTTTTTCTTTTTTGGTACTTTATATAGCATTTAACTCGACGGTAAATATTTGATAATTGTTCAACAGTTTGCACTACAAAAAAACTGCCAAAATGCGACCAAAAAATTGCGACCAAAAAAAAGTGGTAGCTTTAAAGTGACCAGTTGGTCACTTTATTTGAAGGTTGACTTTAAGTGACCATCTGGTCACATTTTTTGCGACCAGATTGCGACCAAAAGTAGAAATAGTCATAAAAAATGGCGCGAAATTATGGCGCAAAGGAAGCGACCAGTTGGTCACCTTAAAAAACGACCATCTGGTCGCAATTTTGTGACTAAAATATGCCTTGGTAGCAAAAAAATGGCGCGTAATTTTGGAGGGAAAAAAGCTACCAAATGGTCACAATTAAAAGTGACCACCTGGTCGCAATTTTGGTGACTAAAATATGTCTTGGTAGCAAAAAATGGCGCGTAATTTTGGAGGAAAAAAAGCTACCAAGTGGTCACAATTGAAAGTGACCATCCT